>KN166198.1:0-15007 GCA_000757745.1 Steinernema scapterisci
AATCGACCGGAGGTTCAAATCGGAAAAGGGTTCAAATCGACCAAAGGTTCAAATTGACCTGATGTCGTCTTGGAAGGCAGTTCGCATGGCTTGATGCCCTTTGGACAATTTATAGGTGCAAGGCTATTTTTGCTTCTGGTTAGCGTTAATTGTTTACCAAGTAAAACTTTCCATTGATTGAGTTAGACGGCCCAGAGATGTTCGTAGGTGCTAAGCGGTTACGGGACATCTTTAAATGCAAAACGTTTTTACTAGCGCGGAAGTGGTAGGACACGTTCATGCTCCGAGAGTGGCATGTTATATTAGCAAGTTTGTTGTCCACAGAATCGAGATAGCAACTGTAAAGAGTGGAGATGTTCCTGTTGGAAGTGAAGAAAACAAGAGCGCTTCGTTTTGCAAGCATATGTTATAATATGGAATGTCGCACAGAAAAAATGTGGTGAAACCGCGTGTTTGTATTGTTCAACACCGGAAAACATGAAATTGAAATTGTCCTTTAGGAAAATGTAGATGAGACTTGTTTTGGCTGGGAGCCGAAAAGAGGAAGACGGGTTTTCGTCACAGAATTTATGCCGAGGGTGCTCGTTTTGGAACAAAATTTATCGCTTTTATGATTCCACCAAAAATTTGTCAAAATGCGGCTTTCCTCAAACGGGTCGTTTGCTCTTGGAAAGTACGAAACAGCGGCGGAACAGGAATTTTCATTTTCAGAGCTTACGGAATTTTCAGGCTAATCATTTCTATTTTCAGTTCGTTCCGCCACGGCCGCCAGTGCCTCATCCACCCACGACGATTCGCCCTGTTCCGACTACAGAAGCACCTGTAACCAGAGCACCTGTGACAAGACCGCCCGTCACACGACCTCCCGTGATTCGGCCTCCTACACCCACATCACCGAGCTGCTCGGGAAAAGGTAGGTGTTAAGTGGGAATTAAATTATTTATTAACAAGCCGTAAATACACATGGGTCGCCTTTCGTCCTTCTCGCCACCGAGGGTGCAAACAAACAAAATTTTGGGAGAAGCTGAGTTCCGAACTACGGTTGCAAGTGGTTCCTTGTTTCACTTGAGCGGATGAGCGGTGTTTAGGTTCATCAGGTTCCAGCCGTACGCGTTCCATTCCTTCGAAGGCACGTAGTAGGCGTCCGAGTAGTCGAAGTAGTTGCGTTTGTGAGTGTCGTCGAAGTAGCGCGCATTTTGGTAGTTGGCCAGCAGGTTGTAAATATCCGGAGCGAACCGCTTTGCTCTTCTAAAACTCATTGCTTTGAGATCCGGAATTTGAATTTGACAGCAAAGACTTAAGACTCTGCGTACGAAAGGGTTTGGTAATGTGCTACCTCGGAAAACGAGGACAGAGAGGAAACTTACGTTGGCTGCGAAGAGACTGCGGAAACGAGCAGAAAGCAGAAAGCGGCAACCAGCAATCGGAACACGACCTTCTGCTGCGTCATGGTTGAAGGGTAAACTAAAACGAGAAGACGTTTATGGTTTTCCGGACTTGAGCCTCTTTTGAGACATAGGTCTCAGAGGAGGCAAGGAGGCCACGCCCTTTCCGATTGGGCGGTCGCATTGAAGGAAGGTGCGAAGGGGAAACCTATTAAAACGGGCGTCTAAGAATGGCTGAGGTTTGATGATAATTTTGTTAAACAAATCAACGTCATTTTGCGACGAAGGACAATAAATACGTCGCGAATCAATGGGGACAAAGAACTCGAGTTCGGCGGTGATCTTCGAGCCGCTTCCATTCACCCATCCCGGTCTTAATTAAAGGGCAACGTCGTCGGTGACCACAGCAGCATATCGCGCGAAAATTCATTTTAATTTTTTCTGTGCTCCGGGACTAAATGTGTAATGGATTTTCGAGGAATACTTTTATCGGATTAAGTAGATCACACGCCTCTTCTGCGCCAAAACCGCGTTAGGCCTAAGATGCCAACCATGCAACTCTTGAAGCAGCAGATTTTGGAGGAGGACCGAAATGACTTATTTTCTACATTTAGAATGCGGATTAATCGAAGCAAAATGCGAACCGGAGACGTGTGGAAATCACGGCGACTGTGAAGTGGTCAACGGAACGCATGTGGCCTGTGTGTGTCGAGATTACTACGATGGACCAGCTTGCGACCAATGTGAGTTTGTTTATTCGAATTATTGAGAAACATGTCTGAAGGGCGCGAAAGGGAGACTGTTTGCCCAGTGGCACACAAAAACGAACTTTGAGAGGATCTTCATCGGCGCATAACATATATAGTTATTGTGACGAGGAAAATCTCGAATGCTCTGGAACATAACGTCTGTGTTTTTTGAAGGTTGCTCCATTTCCTAAATTGGATATGCTGTTTTGGAGAAACCTTGTGAATTCTCGGCAGTGACGTTTGCAATAAAAAAAGTTTTCGCGCATTTTGAGTGTGTTGCACAAAGAACTTCTGTTTTTGCTTAGAACTATTATGAAGAATTCAAAGTAGACACGCTGCTTGAAAGTATCAGAAGATCAAGACAGCCCTGGCATCTCCCGGAAAGTGCGTGCAGGGTTGAGAAACCTCATTTCCAGCAAAAATTAGTTCTACTGGATGCTTTTTTCACATAGAGAACGTGCTCAAAAGTAATTCTGCCTCGTTGGCTTTTTGTTTCTTAATTGCTTTTTAGTGGTGGGAAGTGGTTTGGGACCCAACTGGTTAGATAGCGTCGTAATGGTGCATGTGGAGAAAGAGGGAAATCTAACCTAGAAACGCGAAAAATCGAAAACAGTGAAAAAGCGACTTCTGATTTGTGATTCAGCAAGCACGAAGCAAACATAACAGGAAACTAAGAGGAGGAAGAATAAGTCAGGTTGTGTGTTTCTTTGAAAAACGCAGTTTTTAATTGTCGTGGGCGAAATTTGAATTCTGATAATCGAAGTGTTTTTGTTACTTAATTAAAACCTCTATTGAATTTCCGTCTGTCAATCATTCGCAGAAACATAAATATAGGCGTTGTTATGAACGGTTCCAAGCTTTAAGCTTGAAAACTGCCATTTGAGATTTAAAATTCTTGGTGTACTGTACCTTGAAATGTCGACCTTCAACGGAAGTCAACCTGGACCTCATGTTTTATACAATATATGACCAGAAACAACAATTTACAGTCGTGCTTTGCACCTGCGTTGTTGCCCTCGAACTGTCCCGTGACCCTTTGGTCGTACTACTTTAGAAAACAGTCGGCATGACTTAGAATGTTGATAAAGGAGAGGAGAATAAGTAATTAGCGTTTTGATTTCAGTCAAACCAATTGAATACGCCGCCCGGTTCGACGGCAGAGCCTACATCGAATTCTCAGCCGACGATTTCCCTCATTTGACTTCGGAGAAGGAAGAAGTAATCGAACTCAGGTTCAAGACAAGAGCGAACAGCGGGGTGAGGGATTGAGTCCGGAAACCGAAAAAATTAGCTTGTTTTTAGATACTCTTCTGGCAAGGTCAGCATCCAGACACTACAATAACTGGAGAGGACTACATTTCCATCGGTCTCAACGATGGCTATCTCGTATATGCGTAAGTCTTTTGAAGCACGCGATCGCTTTCAGATTAAGAACAAACAGCTTCGGTGTAACTGCCTGTAGATGTGTACGGGCGTCGAACGTGAGCGTAGATTCAGTTTTCTGATGGCACAAAACTAATTATGTCAAACTCAAACTTCAAAGTTAAGAAGACCGAGCTGAACAACAATTAACGATTAAAGCTCAACAAATCAAGAATTGAAAAACATGTTGTGCAAGGTTTTCGTCGGTTTAAGGTACACATTGTTGTACCACGTTTGGAGGGTTCGGACATAGATGCGAGGTAAGACGCCGAACGCAAGATATGGCAAATCTAAGCTGCTAGCACTGGTTCAAAATTCGTCAAATCACAGTTAGTGTCTTGTTTTAACGTATCCGCACTGGTTCATCGCACATCTCCAAATCATGCAACAGAGATCGCGACGTTGGTGACACGTGCCTCTGCATAGTATTCTTCAGTCGCTTTTCGGAGAATCGTGCTGACGTTTTGCTTGACCTTCGCGATAATGAGCAGCGCAGACAAAAACTACAACGGATATACATTCCGGGTTTTCTCGTATTTGCGTTGAAATCTGCTAGAGCGTGAATTAAAAAAATGGCTTAATTAGCAGCCGATTTACATCTCTATTTCGGGGAAGTGATGTTAGCACGGTACATGTTAAAAGCAATAGTGCTTGTCCGTGGGTCAGCTCAGATCAGAAGCAATCATCGAGCAGTCAGAAATCAGTCGGTTTCGCTTTCATTGTCATATTAAGGGAACCTGCCGAAAGCAGAACAAAATGTTACTCGTCGAAGTCTGAGACAAGCTTAGGGACATGGTTTGTTGTGACAAATGTCATAGACAGTGCACTGATTCTGCTTATTTTTGCGAACTCTATCCGCAATTTCAACCTTTTGATTTTCTGATTTCAGGTACGAACTTGGAGGCGGAGCGGCTCAGGTCACCAGTAATAAACGTGTTAACGACAACAAGGAGTACCGAATCAAAGCGATCCGCAAGGGCCGCAACGGGACCCTCATCGTCAACAACGGCGAACCCATTAAAGGTGTTTCCAGCGGAATCCTTGAGATGCTCAATGTAGAAGGCAACATCTTCATGGGTGGACTACCGGCGCTGGATGTGATGACCGGTGGCCTGCACAGCGACAACTTTGTCGGCTGCATAGCCGATCTCAGGTTGAATGGACAGAAGATGGATTTGATGGCGAATCCGGTTGACGGCAAGGGCGTGAAGCCTTGCGACTCGTGGCAGATCTCGAAGAAGAGATGGATTATTTCGAAGAGCAAACGGTACCGACCTCGACGGAATCAAAAGAAGCGTGTGCTGTAAAGCGCGTGAATCCACTGATCATCTCAATTTGTCGTAAACTTAGCAATTGCAAGCTTTCTGTTCTCGCATTTCCACTCCACTTATATACATAATTTATTATCTCTATTCTTCTTCCCGAGCCTATCTTCTTGTTTCTCATCGAGCGCTGCCCAGTTTGTGTGGTGAGGAGGACTTCCACATGCATATCCAGAAAGCCTTTGATTTTCCTTAGCCTATTCCTCCCTTAATAAGTGCCGTTGTAATAAAGTTGTTAATTTCTAGATTAATAAATGTGCCTAAAACTGAAATTCAAATTTTGACAAAAATTCCATTACGGCGAACAAAGCTATAGTCAGGAAATGCGTGTTTTCCACATTTTTGGACGCTATGTGTCCATTATTCAAAACATCAAACTTCGTTCTTAATATCAAATCACAAACATTTGATTCGAGTTCCCAAAAGGAAAATTCAGTTCAGAAGGCATTAATTCTTGGCATGCAATCGAATTAGGCCGGCTAACCGCCTTTTGCTAATATAGATTAAAAATCAATTTAATTTGCAGAACGCGTAAATATGCAAATGAACACCTTATTCAACCGCTCTCTTCACCCTGACCCCCCTCAGATCGGTTTGCCACTCGCGAAAACCTAATTTTCCCTCGCCTTCAAAGGTTTAAAATGTCAGGTGGCAATGAAATTCGACACCCGGAATATGACAATATGCGGGAACTTGCCTCGTACGCGTCTCCAATTGCTCTTCTCCGCGTTATCGCGTTGCTAGCGCGCGACTCGATTAAGCACGATCCACGGAGAAGAGGCACGCGTTGCCAACCGACGGAAGGTCGTAATGCAATTGTCGGATCGTTTAGAGGGAGACGAAGTAGTCATAAATGTTCCCTAATTTGCTTTTTCTGGCTATCCAAAATCGGCCCTTCTCACTGCCGCCGTTTCCTTACGACCTCGACTCGACCTCGTATGTGCGTCGGAGGTTCGAATTGATTTCCATCAGATTTTGGTGAGGAGGTGATAAGATTCGGTGTGGACGGAGTGTGGGAGTAAGTGGTGCGGAAAAGGGTTAGCTGAATCATGGCGGTGAAGAATCCGTTCTTCATGGTTAATATAGAAGTAGTAAGTATCTCAAGACAAATTATGGAATGTGTGTTTGAATTGCGGTTCGTGCATGAATTGCGGCTTGGAATGGCATTATGCTGTTCTTTTCGGTGTACTAGCTGTGGGTCGTTGTTGGATGGAAAGATTTGATACTTCAAATATTCTCGGTTTTGAGTGGGTGTGAACTACCACCCATTAGCAAGAAAATCGCGATTCGCTTCCACTCTTGATTGTTCCTGTCATATATTGAATGATCGATTACCTGACCTCCCATTGCAGCTGCTCTGCCACTCATGACCTGTCACAAAATCTTATTAAAACACGACTTTTTGCCGAGTTTTATTCTTATTCTGCTCGTGGTCCCACTCGTCCCCCGCGCTTCCCCGGAATGCGCTTTACACCGGCACAGAGTCTAAAGATCTCGCCCCTGATTCCAGCTCTCTCCTCTAATGACCACTCCACAATTGTTCTTCCATCTCCGTCTCCAATCCAACGCACTTTCCGTGATCTGCTATTCATGGCTCAATTAATTATCCACGGCGCATGCGCTGGTGTTATCTGGACTCGCTTATAACTGTTCAACACGCTCCAAACCATAAAAAATTTATGCCAGAAGGGGGTTCGGCGCAACAAAATCATCGTCGACGATTCGTTCTGCGCTCCCTCATTTCGATTCCGCTCCCATATATCTTAATAGCCGTGAGCACAAATCGCTGGCTAGCTACTACTGCTATCAAATCGTCCACCACCGCCTTCATTAGAGCTTCGGATCCCACAAATCCTCTGCGCGAGTTGCAAGCGCGCCACTGCGTGCGCGTATGGCGCGCGACAGATAATTGGACAAACGTCGCAATCCGCTTATCAACCGTTCCCGGGGGTATTTAGACGGAATTCGTAAAATTTCCTTGCGCATCGTTGAGCACTTTTGATTCAGATGCGTTAATTCCACTATTTTCAATTTGTTGTTTTTCGGCTTCTTCCGCTGGCGGCTTATCCGCAGTTAGCATTTTTCAAGATCTGTTGAGACGGCTAAAAAGTCTAGAGGAAGGTGATTTACGGGTGATGGTAAGCACTGCACTCAGACTTAGTCTGGCCTTCATACGTGGCTTTCAAATTTGGTCAGTTCCAGCATCCAATCCTCTAAATATCTATAGGACTTCAGATGCCACAGCGAACCGATAGAATTACCAGTTGTCATAAAACGATTTGTTGACATGACTAAATTTGTCTTTTTTGTTTAAGTCTGTTTTTTCCTGTTTGAAGGGCCGTCTTTCTTTTTTGTTGGGAGCCGGCAGCAAAACTTGTAACTAACACAAGCGAACTCGTATCGTTGTAGTTTTTGTATTGCTGGGAGATTCTCATTTTTAATCGCACAGTAACTGGAGTAACTTCAGGTTACTGAGTAACTACACGCAGATTTAACAGTTTTCACTAGGTTACATATCAAATGTTCTTATTAAAAATTAATTTTGGTTTTCAAAAAAGGTTCACATCGGCCTTAGAACTTTCTGTGAAATATGGTTTTGTTTTCGCGTTGAGACGTCTTTCGAGCCCACATGTGTGGTTATAATAAATGCGCGTCAAAAGCTATCTGTCAAACCGCAGTAGCACATAGGTGAAAACTGTTGAATCCAAGCCGCCAACCTCTTGTCGTCGTTCTCCTGTCGCGCCCACTGGTCGCTTGCATTATGCTTCAGGCGCTCGTCAGAACGATTAGTATAATTAACCATTTCCTGCAATTCGCATTTTTACGAGACAATTACAAATCTGTCGCTCATCGTCAGCGCATCCAACATTCGTGCTTGACTTGCTTGCGCTCGCTTTTATCTCAATTGCATCTGAGGCCCCTGGTGACTTTGAACAAGTCCTCTAGTCAGAGCGCAGCACGCGAACATGCTCCCTTGCTCCTTATTATTCTTCGGCTCACAAACACTTTCTTTCCTCCTCCTGCACCCTTGTTCCCACTGGTCTCATCTCATCCTCACTTTCACTTTTCAAGCGTGGAGCCGAAAAATACTCGCGATGTGTTCGAGTGCCGCCAATTGTTTATTTTGTCTAATATAAAAACCGGCGCAGCAGATTCGCGTGCTGACCAGTTGGCCCGAGTAGTCTCAATTAGGGCCGGCGAACCCCGAGTCCCTCGTGTCGTGAAAGGGAGAAGGAACCGCCGCCCTCCCGAAGACGACTGCATAAATCATTTTTGCTTTGATCTGCATTCGAAACCATAAATCATTCTGGAAGTAGCACGCAATGTTTTTCCTCAATTTGCGCCGATTTATTTAGCGTTCACTTTGAACTATTATGCCCGCCGCTCTTGCGGCGGTCAATTCGAACGGCGACTGCGAGCTTTTATGGAGTGCTAATTGAAGGCTTTGTTGTTAATGCAGGTGCTGCTTGCTTTTTGGAGACGTCTGCTGATAGGTGGGCTCCGGCTTAGGAGAAAATAAACGCATAGCAGACCTTAAGTGGTGACACAATCAATTGTGGCAGTTGGTTCCATGGGGCTTGAGGCCTGCGACGCAATGTTCTCTGTTCTCTTTTCATGTTTTTTAACGGTCGAATAGTTTTGAATGCAGAATAATACCACTCAGCAGGAGTTTTGTTTGAGTTCGTGCGGCTGGCTGTTTCTGCATGCAGCATGGCGGCTACGTTCTAAAAGAAGTTAGGTGGGAGGAGGGTTCGAAGATTGGCGAATTTACTTGCTTAACATGTATTTGATTGTTTTTTGCCCAGGTGTGAGTAATCTGCGTGTACGTTCTGCGCTTTTTAAGAGACTTTGAATACTTTTGCGGAAAACCCAAACACTCATTTTTGGTCTTTCCAAAACTTTAGCGATGAAGCAGGGAAGTGACGCTTGTTTCCTTCGCTAAACCTATTTTTCGTAATTGGATTTCGGCTTTTGTCTCTTGCGTTGATGTGCAGGGAGACTGCTGAGAAAGTTCCAGTTTAAACATAAAAACGAAAAGTGGAACATAGAAGATTTAGAAAACTCGAGGAATAAAGAGAGCTCTTGCAGATCACTTTAATCATCGCAAACCTTCCTTCCGTTTTCTGTCCACATTCAACTTCTTCGAATCCCGGCGTGCGTTAAATGTTTATGTCACAAATACGGTTGTCATGCCAAAGTGCGGGAGTCCTCGCAGTGTAATCGCTCGGCTCTCTAAGGACTTGTCATTCTTCTTGTTGCGCATTTAGCCATCTAATGACCGCAGTTCATCGTCGTTTCAAATTTTCATCTTGCTAGTCTCCTGCCTAAACCCGGATGCCTCAAACCGACTGCTTACAATCTCTCAAGTCTCCCAATCCATCTTTGTTCGACAAATTTTTTTAAATCAATGCAGTGTAAACTGAATAATGCAGTCCTTCTTCTCCTCGGCCGCCGCTGACCGCCACCCGGAGACATCTCATTTTTTATCCAGAATATCATGAAGGATGTTGGAGCGGATAACAAATTGAGTGTTCGCGATGTCCACGCGTTGTGCTCCACACTCTGGGAGCCGGGACAAGACTTCCACGACGAGCACTTAGAGTGATTAGCTCTACAACGTGTTTCACGAGTGTCCTCGGAGTTTGCTAAATGCCGATTATTCGATTCCAGAATCAACAATCGCTGGATGACCGAGTCCGACGTTGATGCGGTTAACTCAGCTTCTTGGCGCTTTGTTCACTTTGCTGTTTGTTAACGGGGCAGAGTTCGAGTTGGACAACCGGCTGCCGACCGTCGTGTGCCGGCAATGCGTGCAGTTGTGGCGTATGGTGTCGCGAGATAAGAACCACGTCTGTGGTCCCAATGCGCCGACTTGCACGGGCAACGCCTGTTTCATGCGTAAGTCTCATTTATTTCTTTTCGATTTGGGGGAAATAAATTAGTTGAAACCAAGGGACACCGACGGACGACTCCATTTATTTTTTGAGGCAGATTTCAAAATTTGGTATTGACTTCACATTTCGTCTTCGCCAAGGCTAGCGTATCAAAAATCTTAGATCGATCCGTCTCTACTAACAACACCCTTTAGGCCAGTGCAAACACTGTCCCATGTACCAGTACATGTCTGGGTGTCTCCAACTGACCGAGTGGCAAATCCAGGATCTAGAATTATCGCGCAGACGGGCCGAACTCATGGCAACGCGGGTCGGGGCATCGTTGCTCTGCGAGGATTCGTCCAACTTTGTAAGTTTCCTCCGCAGACTCCGTAATCGCTTTCTGATTGCCTTCTAGACAACTTGTGTCTGTAATCGACGAGACAAATGCAACGACATCCACGCTCGGAACCCCTTCTCCACGTACACCGGGAACCTCTTTGGAGGAATCATCAACTTCGATGCGGTGATCGGAAGCATGGATCCACGATATCGAGATCTGGTCCAGACACGGGCATCGAGCCACGGCTTCAGGAGACCGCACGTTCGGTCGTCGAGTGGCAGCGTGCGCTTTATGTCGTCCACTCTCTTACTGCTTTGCTCAATTTTGCATTGTTTCAGTACGCTTTTTGTTTGAGGATTCGGTGACATTAAGATTTAATAAATTCTATTCTGGAAAACTGAAAATAAGAGAAGGTTGTCACTTGGGCATGTGAAATCTTTGCATGTATATCGTGTTTTAACAGGACAAATTGGTGCAAAAGCTGAAAGCGAACATTCTTTCCGAATTGATCAAATGGAAACTATTGATATCTGACACACGAAGCTGATCTCATTGCTAGCCATTTTTATGATAGTGTGCTACAACGGTTAACATTCTTTCTACTTCACGGCTGTACAAAAATTCTCTGAAAATGTTTTCAGGAATTCTGAAGTGGTCACTTGGAAATAACAACTTTATTTGATTACACTCTGAAATGTCATGTATCGGCGGAGGCATTTACACCATCGGACTAATCAGTTGGATCCAGTTACATCGGGTCAACACAGAGGAAGTCGACGGAAACAGAAATCTATGCGTTTGATACAGAAGAGAGATTGGGAAGAGCGGGAGGAAATCGGGAACAGTGAGCAAAAGGGTTCAAACACGTCATCGACCATGCTAGTTGAGGGAGAGAGCGAGAGGCACAAAGAGGACTGCCAAGGAGAGGAACACGTGGGATCCAGCCTTCGACCCATCGTCAGTGCGGACCGAAGCCGACGCAACGGGGACCTCCTTGGCTTTCACGGTGGTTGCCAGAGTCCCACTGTTCTGAGTTGTTTCGGTGGGAGCGGCGGTCGTGACAGGTCGTGACGATTCGTCGCCACCGGACGTCCTAGAAGTCTCGCTGATGTCGGCTTCCGTGACTTCTCCCACAGCCGTCATGTTCTTCATTGAAATGGGTTCATCCAGCTCCTTTTCAACACTGATTGCCTGGTTTTCGGCTGAATCGGTTTCCGTGGAGTTGCTTTCTTCGCTCAAGTCGTCTGTCGGAAGGACAGAAATCTTGCCGTCGTCCTCGCTATCGCCCGATTCCTTGGAGTTTTCTGAAGAAGACGACGCCGATGTCGCGTTCACTGATTCTTGACTGCTTCCGTTGTCCGTTTCTGTTTCTTTGGTGTTGGTTTCTTCCGTAACAGAGGGAGACGTAGGGTTCACCGGAGCCGCTGAGCTAGTAGAAGGAGGAGCGGTGGTTGCGGAGTCCATTTCAAGGGTGAATGTGGGGTGGATCCCAACGGTTTCATTAGATGATGTAGTTTCATTTTCTGAAAATAAAGCTTCTTAAAAGAAAATTTACATTCGATATTGCGAAACTATCGCGAACTATACACCTTCAACAAATGAGTTTGATCGCATTGATCTTAGGCGAAGCTTAAGGGTAATCTTTCCTGTCATTCGAGTAAACAAGGCTGTCTTTACCATTAACTTAAAGATTTCGAAAAACGAAGCTTAAGTAAAGTAGATGAATGACAAATAATTGAAATGCGAAGCGTTGTTCCCAAGGGGCTGTAACCGGTGGTCTAGTGACTCCAATGCTCAAAAAGCCAAAAGTGAAAATTGAAAAAAATCGCATTTAGAAGCAACAATGCTAACTCACCGCTAGTAACTTTCTTGTACTCGTCCTCCAAGATCGGAACCTTCGAAATCTCAAAATCCGAAGCCGGACTGGTAGGGTCATTGCAGGTGTCGTTGCTATTACAGCCACAGATCGTGTACTTCTGGACTCCTCCGTGGTCGTAACACAGACTCTTGCTCGCAAACAGTTCAGCTTCGGTCGGGTTCAGCTTGTCCACGCATCCAGCGACGATAGTAGCGTTGTGGTACTCGTTGACTACTGCAATATGAAACACATAAGCGAGGCAATAAAATCCGAACATACCGATATAGCACAATTCACCAGTGCAACGTTCGTCGCATTCACGGCTCTCCAGGTTGCCCTCGAGAAAGGAGCACTGGACGCAGCTAACGGCTTCTCCTCGTTCTACGAGGATTGCCGCAAGAACCGTTAAGAGAAGATAGACAAGACGCATTTCACCTGGAACACGGCGACCTTTAGACCCGAGTCTGGCTCGACCGGCGTAGACACGTGTGGGTCAACAAGCCCAAAAATGATTCTTTTGAGGGCGCGCGTGCCGTCGAAACGCGTGTCGTACAATAAGGTGCGAGAAATATATAATGACACCGTCAAAATAATGTCAAAAGGGCGAGGAGCATGAATCGGCGTGACTTGTCGCGCTCTGCGCCAAAGGGGCCCTCTCCTATGGCGCGGCGCATCTCCAAGCACAGCGACGATTCCGGAATGGTTACCTGCTACCGCCTCCTCTTCCTCGCGCCGCCACAGCCGCATCCCCGTTCTCACGCACCTCCAAATCTACGCTGGTTTAATCCAACAACACCACAGAGCTGACGTCACTGAAAATCGCTTGCAATCACGTCCGCGCTATCCCGTTACCGGCCGATTTGCCTACAAAAGCGCATACTAATCGATGGAGCGTCCATCAGAACAAGCTGCCCGCGGGCGTCGGATATGAGGGTAATTAGGGAGGACAGTGGAAACCTCGGAGGGAATCTGCAAAACGGGGATTTCTGACAACGTCAAAACGCTGTTTTCAAAGTGGCGAAAGTTCTGCGGAAGAGGCGCTTTTAAAGGGAGACAGCCAGCTAGAGTGCATTCCTATAAAGATTCTCCGCCCTATGAGGTACGATCGTACATGGCGTGTAAATCACAGTCTCCGTTCCAAGTTCTTGCACTCTTGTTTTCAGTTATGGGTTTCGTAAGCGCTTGACGAGCGTAGAAGATTAATGTTCACAAGTTTTATGGTTTTGAACGTACTAACGGTATGACTTGGACATTATGCGTTGGACTCGAGAGCTATAGGGCAATATGAGATCAACATTTAAAGGTAGAGCTGAAAGGAAGGCGTAACTAATAGTAGGGCGGAATCTGGTTGAGATGTCTGGAAACAACGATTTTACACAATATAAGCCAAATTTAAGATTCTCTGAATTGCTAGTGTGCGCCCTGTTATACACAATCACATACATAGCAGACCGGCCATTGTCTTAAGGTAGGAGGTCCACGGACAACCATTAAATACCTTCTACAAATGACCTGGCGATTATTTGTCAGGAAGAGACCATAATGCCAAAAAGGATCTCATTGCCACGAGATTCGAATCGATCACAACTTAACCTCCCCCTTGGCTGGAAAGGTCACGAGGCAAAAATGTTTCACCGCAAAGGTTAGTTACGTTGCATCGTCTATACGTATAAAGGGGAGAAAATGTTTTTCGGCTTTTCCGTAGCGGCATGATATCGAAAATGCGAAGATGTGCACAACAAGAAAGTATATTACGAAATGTGACATATGGGAACGAAACGAAGACCGAGTAGAGGTCGACTGTGCAAGAAAAGGGCAGCAAGGGACTGTTTTATGCAACAATCTGTAATCCTTCCAAATCGAATAAACGGCTTCAACCCTGCAAACGTGCAAGACCTGAAGCTATTTTGAATTTTGAATAAATAAGAAAACGATAAAAAATGTGCGGAAGTAATCGATTACTGAGAGTTTCGCAAACTGGAATTTCCATCAAGACATCTCACGGCGCATGAATTTTGTATTTGACGCTTTCTGAAGGCACTGTTTCTGTTTGGGCGTTCGGCGGATGCGATGTTGCGGCATTATTTAATGTTTTCGCTGTTTCGAAATTCGAAGAAGTTTCCCGCTGCCTGCAACGGAAGGTCGAAGCCGTGCAAGTTCGAAGCCCTGTTTTTTGGCACTTCTTGCCGGAGCAGATCACTATCGCCGAAAGTTCCACGGTCGCCAGCCGCAATCCTGTACAATAACACATAAAAGCTCAAAAATGATTTCGAATCGCCTAAAAATTTGATTTAAGTGTGTTTATCTATACAGTTATCTATGTAGTTTGTGATTTGTGTGCTTTCCCTCCGCGCTTATCTCCTCAGCCTCTGCACGGTCGGTCAATCGCAGTGTCACTCTTTATTAGCAGCCTACTGTGTGCTCGCTCCGCGTGTTTTTTGACCCGTGGATTAACTTTAGGTTTCAGCCATGTCTACGCCCGTGTTCATCGTTGATGCATTTACCAACGAGAAGTTTGGAGGAAATCCGGCCGCGGTTTGTCTGCTCGATAAGGTAAGACGCGGAATTGAAGATTTTTGATTATTGTTAGCTTGCAGAAACTCGCGGATGAAGAATACCAGAAGATCGCAGCTGAGTTCAACCTTTCGGAAACCGTTTACCCATTTCCGCTGCAATCCGGGGACTTCAAAAATGGTCAGTTCTTAAAGTTGAGCTATTGATGTTTGGATAAAACTGGTTGTAGATTCGCGATTCAACTTGCGCTGGTTTACTCCAAAAACCGAAGTTCCGCTCTGTGGTCACGCGACCCTAGCTACCGCTCATGCGCTCTTCCACCACATCGGTAAAATTGCGTTGGATGTACGGAAGTGGCATATTATTTTAGGAAATGTGCACCAGAAGCTGTTCTTCGACACTTTGTCCGGTGAGATCAACGTAGAAAAAGTGGGTTCTGGCCAGTACAAAATCAACTTTCCACGATATGGACTCAAATCTATGAAGATCGCTGGATTCGAGAATATAATGGCCAATAAATTTGAGGAGGTGAGATTTTTT
>KN166198.1:17456-52237 GCA_000757745.1 Steinernema scapterisci
GTCGCTAGCGGGGTCACCGCGAGTGTTGCTTTTTCCGCTCTCGCAGGGGCGGACCGTCGTTTTCTGTCACCGAATTCCGTGCTTTTTTCAGAAAATGGTTTCCCCGTACACGATCAATTGCCAAGAGGTGCTGGAGCTTGCAAATTTGGACCCAGCCATCATGTCTTCTCCATGTTTGGAAGGAGGAGGAGCAGGAAAGGCGGCTGGAAAGGGTGGGAAGAAGAAGCTTTGCGCGCGATGGACCTCCCCCTCGATGGTGACTTGGGGGAGAGGAAGAGCATGAGTAGAAGGTGGGAGAAGGAAGATTTATCTTATCGTGGGACGATCGAGACCGCGTGCTACTACTGCCAGGTTAGTCATGGCCGAGCGTGGATGGGCTGACTCGGGAGCTGCGGCGGAGCAACACAGGTAAGAGACTCTGCAGAATCACTAACGCCGTTGCCTCTTCCAGCATAGTCATTTCTGTCTCATTTCAGAACTGTCGTCTCGGATCCGCTCGCTCTTTTTAATGAGCAGAAAAAAGGAAGTGGTGGTGATAAGAAGAAGAAGACGGAGCTGGGAGAAGAAGCAGGAAGGAAAGGAGCAACGCCAACGTGGCATCGTCGCCATGAGGAAAAGTAAGTGGCGAAAACGTCGTCGTCAACCGCAAGTTGTTTACTACTCTATCATTCCACCCAAGAACACCTTGCTCGCATCCAACCTTAAGCCGGCTGGGCATTTCGGAAAGCTGGAATATCTCCTCTGTACCGTGGTCCCCTCCACTCTCCCTTAGCGTAACCGCATTTCCAATTCCTTCGGCGACACTAGCGCATCACTTCCACGCCACTTGAACGCGGTCAGATGACAATGCACCCGCGAAAGGGAATCCTAATCTCATTATGAACCAGTGATCACAACTGGAGGCCAATCCGAAAGGCAAAAAACCAATTTCGTCTGTGTTGGAGAACTTTTGCGTTTTTTGGCTCAAATTTCCAGGACAACCAAGGTATCTGTGCAGCCTTGATGGTGTTTTAGTGATCCTTTGAAACACGGTGGTTGTTTTTGTAAATTCCTGATTTGAGGGCTGCGAGCCTTGGGGGACAAAGATTACGAGGGCAAAGTGCGCAAGAGAATACTCACGAGTCCAGGGGTGCTGACTATGGCTTTGGCATACCGCTAATCCCAAGTGACTGCCACGAGCAGGTGCTAATGAGAACCCGTGAGCTGCGCCAACGCACGTATCAAGATAAACGAAAACAAGAAAGGATGACGTTAACATTAAAATTGAATTTTAGAGCGAAATGGCAAGAAGAACATCCCAGAGACAATCCCAGAGGCGTTGAAATCCAAGGACAACAGAAAAGTGAGTCGTGTTAGTACTTTTACTATTTTATACATTCCAAAAAATCGAAAACAAGAATAGGAAAAGTAGAATGACTTACGAGTAACGTAGTAGTGGTCGGACCAGTACACGAGCGGGAACAAGTAGTTTGGGTACAGACTCTTGACAACGTCGTAGAGCCCCTCAAAGTAGAACGCCTGCATGTGCTGGTACGAGTTGCAAATCAGGCTTCGGAACTCTTCCACGAGTTCGAAACGCACTTGATCCGAAGTGCCCATGAGGAACGCGATGTAAGCGCCCAGAGCGGTGTTGTAGTCCTGCTCGCGCGCCTTCTGCCGAGCCACCTCGAGCATGTTTATGCGAGGCCAATCGGTTTCGATGTTGTGGCGGTTTAAGCTACCCATGGGGTAGCTACTCGTTTGAAGATGCTTTTGTTGTGATCTGCAATGAATGGGAGGCGGTGAAAGACGGACGGAAGTGGGATTGAAGGCGCTTAAGGCAGAAAAGGGGAGAAGAAGGCCGCGTTCCTAGCACGGGGAAAAAGACGACAACGACGTCCCACCACCCTGGTCGCCAAAGATATGTTTCCGATATCAGGTGCACGTGTGAACTGATTTCTTTATGGGAGGTGCATTCGGCATCGCCCCGCTGCTGCTGCTGCTCGTGGTCAACACACGCGCCTCGGAAGGAAGCAGCTTACTGACGTCAAACAGCAGGCAGCCGTTTCAGAACGGGCTCGCTGAGCTCCTTCGGATGGATAGATTGCGAAGAGCAAACTGTATCAGAACTGCGATCGTGGGATTTACATTTGAATTGCCGGGTCTACCGTACTCATGTATCCCTTCCGTCTCTCTCTCTGTTCGCGTAAAATGAGTGGGGTTGGCTGCACGCCAATTCTGATCGCATTCCACACGAGACTGGCTGTTTGACGTCGTCGCCGTCGGTCGCAGAGCAGTTTCGTCAGCAAAGAAGAGACTCCAGTTGAGCGTCGTGGTTGGTCGTCGCTCGCCGGGACCACTGTGATGATAAGTTGTGCTCTCGCTGCGGCGGCCACCGCCGCCGGCGACGTCGACGCAGTGTTTTAGCCGCCGCAACGGCAGTCAAAAAGAGCGCCGAAGAAGATTCTGACGCGTGCAACAGGAACTCAAAGAAGAGACCCCACAAGCGGCGGCGGCGGAGTTGGTTTGTTTGTGTGTCGTTCGAACCGGTCTTCGCGGCGGCGGCCGATCGGTCGTCAGTCGGTCGCGCTTATAGACACATAAGTCGGAGAAGAAAGACACAGAGAAAAGACACAGTGGTGAGTCGTCGCTCTCTTCTGCTGCTGCTGCTGATTCTGTCGTCACACCAGAGCGCGCGAGAGGCGAAGAAGCAAGCAAGTAGAGGACTCGGCCGCCGTCAGCGGCGTTCGCTGTCGCCGCGGCGGTGGCGGCGGCCGCCGGGATAAAGGCGACCATTTTTATTTGGGCGCGAGTTGTCGCGACGACGACGAGGAACGCGGGGAGCATCAGCAGCAGCAGCCGCAGCGCGTCAACGACGACGACGTCAGTTTTCGCGAGTTTGGCGGACGTCGTGAACCGACGACGTCAACTGCGACGTCGCCGGAGCAGCAGAGCAGCAGCAGGCAGCAGCAGCGGGAAGAAAGAGCGAGAGAGGAGAGGTACTTCGTCGTCCGTGGTCGATATCGTCGTCCGACTCGCACGCGCGCGCGTCTTGTCTCTCGGCGAGGAGCGCCAACCCCAACCAAGCCCAGCCCTTCTTCCGAGCCCAGCCCTTCCGAGCCCAGCCATTCAGCCAGCCTCCTCCTCCTGCTCCTCCTCGGCTCTGACCACATATATATAAATAAAAATAATCATAATCACCACCATGAGCGAGCGATACGGCCGAGGGGCGCAGTGTAGAAACCAGCGATAAGACAATTGGG
Organism: Steinernema scapterisci; assembly: GCA_000757745.1. NCBI lineage: Eukaryota > Metazoa > Nematoda > Chromadorea > Rhabditida > Steinernematidae > Steinernema > Steinernema scapterisci. The sequence goes on from KN166198.1 coordinate 20,699, forward strand.
TTTAATGAGTTCGCACGGGTTTGGGTAACTTATGACGCCGGGACGGGACGAGCAGGCAGGAAACGAAAAGCGCCTGGAAGACGACGGTGCCGATGACCGATGATTGAACACTACTACTACCATTCATAGGACTCTACTAACTGCTTGTTCGTCTTTTTGTGTTATTAAAGTGCGCAACGCAGTTTGTAGTTGTTTCTGGACGGGCGTTTAGCTGCTGTTATCTGCTGCTGATGCTGTCATTGCCGTTCCTGTTGCTAATTCTATAGTAGTCACACTGCTTTCACCTTCTATTACTACTCGTAGCAAAACACACGCACCCTGACTGAAAACGTCATGAGCGCCATAATAGCCGATCAGAGCAAAGAATGAAGCTGGACAGTCATGCACCCAGCCAGCCAGCCAGCTAATCAGCCAGTCAGCAGCAGGCACCTGCAAAAACTAAGCAGCAAAATCTGTCCAGATTTACTCACGTGCTCACATGCGCGTTTTCCTTTCTCTCGCTCTCTTTCTCACTTTAATTTGTGTTAGTGATCTCGTTGTAGTCGACGTAGTCGTCGTCATTGCTGTCTCATGCATGCAGAGAGCAGCAGCGTTTCTCAACTAAGAAGCAGCAGTAGGAGCCGGAAAGAGTAGCGGGACTTGATGCAGGCGCAGTGGCGGTGCTGCAGCACGTGCAGCATGTTTCTTGCGTGAACGCAAAGCGGAAGAGGTGACGATGACGACGGCGACGACGAAGAAGACGAATACTACGACGTCTCGGCATTTGTGGGTCGTCGTGTGTGTGGGAGAGAGAGAGGTGGAGAGAAAGAGTAGACCCTAGCCGCGGGATTAATCACTGAAAAATCCCCTACTAATCCGCATAAATGCTGAAACGGGGTGCAAGCATTAAGCAAGCTTAAACATATGTTTTCTGTTTCTTTAATGACGTGTGGACAGAGGAGAGCGAGTGGAGTAGCTAGCGAGTGAGTGAGCAGGAGAGAGAAAGTGAAGGCGAGAAAAAAGAGAGGGAGGCAAAAGTGTGTGTATGTGTTAGAAGCAGCGCGCCCGCGCGCACGTGTGTGTATTTGAATGTGTTCACGTGATTGTCTAATTAACTATTTAATTGACTATTTCCTATATGTTCTTTTCTTTGACGTCGCCGTGCGTTGGCTTCCTTTTGCAGCACGGACAGCACATTTTTGACAGCTTTTTTCGTCGTCCTCCTCTTCCTCTTCTGTCTTTAAAATACGACGACGTTGGGTCCACTGGAAACTAATCGATATTTCCCGTTGTTTCCCTCTCTTTTCTATTTATGCCACCATTGAGCCAGAAATTAATTGCACGTAGACTCTTCATCAGGCCGTCGTGGGTCCAGCTGATAGTGCCTTGTTTCTGACGTCGCCGTTGTCGAGTTAACCTGTGATTTTCCTCACTTTTTGACACAAAAATTGAAAATGAATCAAGTAGAAATAAGTAGAAACAGTGTGGTATCTGGAACTGATGCCCGCACACGTCTCTTTCTCACCCCCCGCGCGCTACCAGAAAGAAGGCACGATCGACCACTACTACTGCTTCTACTATGTACACCGCATCAGCTTTCTTTACTCGCGCGCTTCTATTAGCGACTCACTTGTCTCCTTGTCACATGCGCTAGTTAGTTAGTTGGTTGGTTAACGGTTAACGAGCGCCACCACGCCAAATCGGCTATTGTCGCCGGCTCTTTTTGAGCACAGGAGAGTAGTTCTCGTCGTTTCACTCTCGCCGGCTCGCTCTTTTCTCCTTTTGTGCACTTCTTATGATTAGCCATGATCTCAAAACGACGAGTCTGCGACCGATGTACGGTGGTGACCGCGCACTCTGTCTCGCTCTCTCTCGCTCGTTCGCTCTCATGGCTGCTGACCAATTCCCGAAAAACGTGCGTCGACAAAGGAAAAAAAGAAAGACGACAAAGACGCTCTTCACCCGGCAGCAGCAACGGTGCATAATCGCTAATATGATGATAGTAGTAATGATATGATATACCTGGCTGGAGGATCCCGGAGGAGAGAATACTGAATGGCTGAGACTGACTGGCTACTGGCTACTAGCTCTTTTACTACTAAATACACCACCCGAATATAACCCGTTCGCGCGCCAACGCGGAAAACTGTCAACGATTGCATTCTTGAATAATCAAGTTTACTAAAACGCTCCTTATCACCTCTCTCTCTCTCTCGGTGATTGCTGCTGTCTCTGCTGCTGTTGCTTCCTGCTGTTGCTGTTGCCGCTGCCAGACGAAGAGCTCTTGTATGCTGCTGTTCGCCATTTTGCAAAAATGGTCCGTAGTTCGATTTGGGCGCCTTCCAGCGCGCGTTGTTCTTATACAAACACGCAGTTTTCTATTTTCAACTCTGCGTGTCTGTGTGTGTGTCTGTCGATCTATCTATCTGTGTGTGTGTGCCTATCGTCTGATTGCTGCTCGCCCCAAGAAAATGAACTGATTAATCGATTTTGCCCCCAATTATTTCTCACGTTTTTCGTTTACTTGTTTCAGGGGATGAAATTAGCTGTGCTACATATTCTATGAAAGTATCTACGCGTTGATACTCCCAGATCCCTGTCGACTTAATGCAATGTCGGCTGGAGGAATCGGCAAAATGGATCCAGAAGACGCGGACGGCACGTGAGTAACTTTCCTGTTTTGTATTCTGGCTGCTCTGTTCGGTTGATTATTCGCTGATTTATGGATTTTATCAGGGGTTCTCTTTTCTAGCCGGCCGGCTAAATTTTGGTATGTTGAAATTACGAATTTTGGGAATTGCGAAATGTTTTTTTTTTGGTTTCAATTTTTGTGATTTTCGTTTTTTGCAAATTTGATTTGCAGGCTTAATTTCTGCTTGTTGCTGTTATTGCTCTAATTTACCTGTTCTCCCCGTTGCAGACAAGATGACGAGGATTCATACTGGTCGTCAGACTTTCCATTCGATGAGGCCTTCTACAAGAACAGTCCCGGGGCCGACTTCGGCGGCAATCTGGACATGCTGGCCAGCGAAGGGGATCACCTGAATGTGCCCATGCGCGAGCCGACCTCCCCCACCACGCTGAGGCCGAACGACCCACCTCGGTTATCGCCAGAATCCGCTGGAGGAGGCTACTACCAAACGATCGGGCAGCCGCAGAACCAGTACGACATGGGCCAACATCAGATGCAGTCGACATCGCAGCAGCAACAGCCTCCGATGCAGGCATCGGGGATGCAGCATGTCCAGCAGTCCCATATGCACATGTCCTCAAGTCAAGGATCGTCGCATATTTCACAACAACAGTCTGGCGGGCAGCCGATCTACGTTCAGCAGCAACCCGGCTCCGTGCCTTCGTCGTCCAACGTCCAGTATAGCTATATGTCCAACGGTACTTCGTGGTCAAACCAGCAGCAACAGCAACAACAACCGCCACAACAGCAGCAACAACAACCTGGAGGCCAGCAGATGCCTCAGCAAACCGTACTAGTGCAATCGATGAATCAGCTGAACGGGTCCGCGCAATACGTGATTGTGAATTCTCAAACCTCATGTGCCAATATTGTTGCCAGCGGTGCCCAGCTCGTGCAACAGCAAGCTTCACACCGCTCGGTCGTGATGTCGGGTAGCAGCGGGAGCAGCTCCAACGTGACCACCATGTCCGGGCAGCCAATTGTCTCGTCGCAAATGATGTCCAACGACAACTCGGGCGGATACTCGCAGCAAGACCAGCTCATGATGCAGCAACAACCAGGCTGCATGTCCGGCCCCGGCTCGATGCCAAATGGAAGGATCGTGGTGAATTCGGTAAGTTCGACCTTTTCAAGCTAGAAAAAGATTTTTGTGTTTCAAATTTGCGACATTTGTTTCGGTGAGAATTGAGCATTTAAGTATGAGCCGCCGCTATTAAAAAGCCTTACCTAACGACCTAATTGTCCTAAATAATTTTCTCAATTTCAGCAAAACCAAAGGCTGCAGAATCTCGACCAATCAAACTCGCAAACGAACCTCCAGCAACTGTTGTCCACGCCCACCACGAGTCAGATGCAAACGCCTGCTCCGGCGGCCACTCCACAACCGGCGACCAAGAAGAAGGCGTCCAGATCCAGGAAACCTGCTGCCAGCGCGAAGAAAGCGGTCGAGCCGGTGAAGCAAGTTGAAGCCAGGATGGAGGCCACCGACGCTATGGAGATCAACAGTATCATGTCAGAGCTGGCAAGGTTGGAAGGACTGGTGAGTGAGAGTTGTGAGTATCCTGTAATGTTTTTGGTTTCTTTTAGAAGCGACAAGGCCAAGATGTATCCGACCAGGAGGCGACTTTAATAGAAAGGCGAGACGCTCTGCTACTGAAAATGGCCGGTGCCATTGGCCTTCAAGCGGCTGACCTGTCAGGACTCCAGCAAACGTGAGTTCATTTTGTCATTTATTCCCTGCTGCATGATCTGCTAATCTGCTATTAACGATCCTGTCTTCAATGTGTCTTATGTGCCTTTTAACATTTGTGGACAAGGGACCCTTTTGCCCCAGAAACTCTAACCGCCTTGTGCTTTTTAACCGCAACCGTATCGCCCTTTTGACTGGCAAAAATTGAGGCAAATTGTGATAAATTTGAATTTCAGACCAAGGCCTCAAGGATCAACCCAGTCAACCCCAGCCCCTGCCCAGGTCCCAACCCCGGCCCCGGTCCCTCCTCCCGTTCAAACACCACAATACCAAACCCCGACTCAGAGCAATCCACCTTCTAGGCAACCGAAGCGGACGCCTCTGCAGGCTACGCAACGGCCGTCGGCGATCCGAGAGCCAGCGAGTCAGCAGCAGAATCTCTATGAACCTTCCTATGAAACGAAATCTCAGCCGCAGCTTATCCACTCCAGCCATCCCTCAACGTCTTTCGAGTCAAGTCAGCAGTCGCAGATCTACGCGCAGTCCACGAGTTCCAACTTCTCCAACGGCACCGTTCTACAGTATGGCTCGTCGGCGGCGCAAGTCAGCAACCAGACGTCTTACCAGCCTGTGCAGGTGGCGCCTGGGATTGGCGTTGTCCCGTCGGGTCTGTATTCGACGTCCAACGTGGTCAACACGCTCAGTCAGCCCGGAGGCCCGGTCGCTTCTTGTATCATAACGCAGCAGCAGCTGGAGCAGCAAAGACTCCAGGCGCCGAAGCCCGCGACCACTCCGATCAAGTACACCACTGCCCCAGCCGCTGCGCAGCCCCGAGTGTCTCCGGCACCGGTTGTAAAGCTTCCCACCAAGCAGGAAACGGTGATGAGGATATCACAGAGCAAGGAATCGAGGACAAGAAGGTGAGTGGCGACTCCAGGTTTTCTTATTAACCTTTTGTTCCAGGATATCACGGTATTTCGACTACTTCGAGAACACCGTCGCCACGGCGGATTTGGATTACGTGAACACGAATTTCAAGGACGTGACCGACATTTGCAGGAGGCTGCTCCCGTATTCTGTGTTTTACGAACCTCAGCCAAGTGAAGCTGCTCTGGATATCTGTAAGCTGCATTCTTGCGTTTTTTTTGCTGATTTTTGCATTTTCAGTCGACCACGAATTGCTTAGGTTGAATGTGCACCAACACGACCGGAAACGGAAGCTGGAACAACAGCTGAACTCTTTCTTTATTAAGGAGGCAACGGTAAAAATTGAATTTCCCAGTTTTGGTTCTAACAGAAGGTTACAGAGGCCTGTTGACAACGATCTTGTCATGCTGCTCTCCCTGGACAAGGAGTACGAGGCCCGCAAACTGGCGGAAGAAAAGGAGCTGGCCAATAACGATCCTGAGAACTTCGCGAGCACATCCGACTTCACTCCGTACGCGAATCAGCTGAAACAAGAAATCGAGGAGAAGACCGAAATCCTCAACGAGTGGGAGAACAAGGAAGAACTTGAGAAGTTCCATGCTGCCAGCTACGACTACAACGAGTTCAGCGAAACGAAGCCGTCCAGGACACCGTCGCCGTCGTCGCTCTTCGCCAGAGCCGATCTCGAAGAGAGCAGAATGCTGAGATGGTTCAACAGGAAACGAAGCAGAAAAGATCTGAAGGGACTGAAACAGAGGTATCGGTACGCGATCGCCGAATCCTTCAAGCAGGCTTACAAGAAGCCGTATTCCGAAATCGTAGCGCCTGGATATGACGATCCCGCGACGCCGTCATCAATCACGTCGATCAAGAAGGAGAGGACCTCGACCATTATGTCGCCTCATTTAGTGGTCGACAAGAAAGCCGCCACGGTCCTGTCTCCCGCTGCCCAAACTCGGCTGGCTACTCCTGTCCGTCAGCTAACACCTCAGCCCACTCCTCAAGTCCTGCCTCCGCCTCAACCTCTTCCCACTCCACCCCAGCCTACCCCAATCGTCTCTCCACAGCCTGTAAAAACCAAATTTACCGCTCCTCCAGTCCAAGAAGAGTTCAAGACGGAAGTACGATCCACGGCGATGCCTCCGAAGATCAAGCTCCTGAAACGGTACAACGACCTTCTGAACGCCGAGAAGGAGACTGTCCCGCCGATGAAGATCGCTCGGACCAGCGCCTCTTCTACCGTCGCTTCCACGAGTTCGCCGATTCCACCGCCGAAGTCTGAAAATCCGGAAAATCTCGACGAAGAACAGAGGGTGCAGCCATTGAAAATCGCAAAGAAGCTGCCTTCAATCAAAATCTCGATGAATGGACCTCTCGAGCCATGTGCCACTATCAATGGCACTGGTCCCATGGAGATCGAAGAACGTTCTGGGAAGAAGAAGCGCAAGGAGAAAGACAAAAAGAAGAAGCACAAGGAGCGTGACAAACCGAAGAAGGTCAAGGGTCCGAAGCCGGCTCCTGAGCTGGCTGGTGAGCTGGCTCTTGTTCCGGAACCTGTGCTGAATGCTGTTCCACCGCTAGTGATGGCTGTGCCCAAAACTGAGGTGCAGAAGGTGGACGAAGAAGAGAAGAAGTGCCCTGTTCTGAAGTTCACCTACCCCAGGCCAGACTCGTCCAAGACCAAAGAGGAAGTACCAAAGCTCACCATCAAGGGACTTGAGCCAAGACCAGACCCAGCCGTGCCTAACGAAGAGATGCCAAAGGAGAACGTGCCTGAAGAGAAGACGAAGGACAAGGAGCGCAAGGAACGCAAAGAGAAGAAATTGAAGGACAAGGAAGGCAAAGAGAAATCGAAAGAAGGGAAGGAGAAATCCAAGGAAGGCAAAGACAAGTCCAAGTCGAAAAATAAGGAAGACAAGGAAAGCAAGAAAGAGAGGAAGAAGAAGCGGAAAGAAGAAAAAGCTGCCGCCGCTCTACAAGAAGCCAACGCCGTCCTTCAGAATTCCGTTCCCGAGTGCGAACCGTCCACTTCGGCCTCTTCCGTGCCTTCCATCTTTATCGCTGCTCCAGCTCCCAAACCTGAATCTCCCGCTCCTCCAGCAAAGCTTGGTAAACTCAAGATCCGATTGGCTCTCCCACCAGCAGAGAAGGAATCTCCCGCTGTTGCCGTGCAACCCGCAGTTGTGGACGAGCCACGACCAGCTTCTACTTCTGGCGTCCCAGCAGAACGGATCAACGGCAGTATGCCCCTAAAGATCCGATTCAAGAGTCTTCAGGCGGAGAAGCCTGTCGAAACCCAGGCTTCTTCGGCTCCTCCTGCGCCTACCGCACCGCCGCCGCAGATAGACAACGGAGAGAAGAAGGACGAGAAGAGGGAGAAGAAGGAGGGAAAGAAGGAGAAGAAAGATAAGAAGGACCGCGAAGGGAAGCACAAGGAAAAGAAGAAGAAGGACAAGAAGGACAAAGAGAAGGACAAAGAGAAGCACAAGGACACGGATGGCCACAATAAGCTCAAGATCAAGTTTAAGGTCCCCGTCCAGGCTTCTGATGCAGTTCCGGTTGATAACGAGATTGCAGACGCCGTCAAGGCCAAAGAAGACAAGGAAGCACGAAAAAGTCGGAAAAAGGAGAAGTCCAAGAAGAAGAGGCACTCCGACCAATCAGTGGCACCTGAAGAGTCTCTTGTCCCTGGACAGTCTCTGGCTCCCGGCGAGTCCATGATCCCTGGCCCCTCTGCATTCAATCATGAGCCAGAGATCTCTGAATTTCCAGTTTTCTCTCTTGCGGGTCTACATGCCGACCCAGTTCCATCGACAAGCGAAGCCCAAAGCGTCATTGTGTCTCACGAAGACAAGGAAGAAAAGAAGATGCGAAAGAAGGAAAAGTCGCTGAAGAAGAAGAAACAAATGGAGTCACAAATGGAGTTCCTTGCTTCTGAGCCTTCTCTCGTCCCTGAAGCTTCCGCACCAGAAGAACCTGAGCCTGAACAAGCGCCGGCTCCTCTTCCTGTTGACAAGGTTATTGCTGCCACGACTAACTACTCCTCCGATCTCCACTCCTCGCCCTTCGTCGCCCAAGAGCCACCGTACCCAGAACAAGACCCTCCGCCTCCTCGTTGCCGAAAGCCGTTGCCGAACAGATCGTCCGAGAAGCTCGAAGAGATGCGCGCGCCCCAGATGCCCATGCTTCCGATGATGGGCATGGATACAAACGAACAGACAATTGCAAACTGGAATGCGCTCAACAACATGAACAACGCGATCAGCATGAGCACGGCATTCGGACTGCCGCACCCGTTCAACATGGGAAATTCGCTGGGGCTGCCGGACAACCTCAACATTCCGAATCCGTTCAGCATGGCCGGTCACCAGATGAACATGAACGCTGTGAACGCCGCCCTGAACATGAGTGCCGCGCTGAACATGAACGCTTCTATGAACATGGGCGTCCAGCATCCGGTGAGCATAGCTGCAGCCGCTTCGATGAACATGGGAGCTGCGTTGAACATGAATCCTCCGTTGAACATGAATATGAACATGAACGCGGCAGCTTTGGGCATGAACGTCCTCACCAGACATCCGTTCATCGTTTCGCCTCACGAGTCTGGTAAGCGCTACTTTTGATTTCTAACCACTTTTCCAATTCGACAGATTTGAGCAACCCACAAGCGTCGTCCCAAATCCGTCTTTGAAGTTCAACATTTAAATGCAGCTTGCTCTGTTTCAGACGACGAAGAAGCGGAAGCCAGTCTCCGACACCGAACTGACGACCTAATCAACAGGCTAACGGCAACATGCGCCCAGAACTCGTCCTGATCCCCACTCACAGGCCACACCCTACTCCAAACCTTCTCGAATTACCGGTACACACACGTCTTCTCCCAAGAACGATTCCCTCAGAGCTGCTATATATATATTTCCTCTTCCCCTCCCCGTCTCAGATGCCTAATCTTCCTTCCTCTGCGCCTTGTTCTCGGTGATCCCCGGTGGATTGCTTCAGTGCCGCATTTTGCGCTCCTCCAAAGGCGCAAACTGACTTTTGTACTTTTCTCGTCGTTGCCTTCTCCCTCCTCCGTTCGCCTTCTCCTTTCAAATCTCCTCTTCAGAACCACACCAATCCATCATGGCTGCTAATTCAAAACTTTATCTACGGGTTTCTCAGTGTCACGCGAACAAAAACTACAGCTGTATTCTCCTCTCTCTTCTTCTTCATTTTCCCTCTTTTTCTCTGGTTTTTGCTCAGCGAGTCTCTATCAAATTCGGTCGTCCCGTGTCAACGTCGCTGGTCCTCTGTGACCGGAGGCGTCCGAGACTCTTGTCACACTCCCCTTATCTTCCTCCTTCCCCTTGTTTCTCCCCAATTTGAACTCCACTCCTTGTTTGTACAGATGTGCGCATATTCACTATCACCATCTCAGATTCTATTCCTTGACAAAAGTTCGTTTTTTGCCTTGTCAAGACTTCTCTAATATGACCGAAAACACCAAATTCTGCACATAAATTCTTCTTTTCTTGTCTTCTTGCCTGTGCTATCAACTCCTCCTGTTTTTCGCCCCTTCTCTATGGCCTCCTTTATCCCAGCCCAGTCGTAAAACCGTTGTAAAAATAAATGTATCTCTTGCGCGGGGTTTGTTTTGTTTCCTCTTCTCTTACTTATCTGTTACTACTCGAAAAAAGCGTTGTTGAAACGTGGAGAGGTGCTTTTATTGTAAATTCGAAAAGACAAACATAAACTCACAGATTTTCTAAATGTTGCCTTCGATTCTTGTTACATACAGTCCAGCTTCCTTCCTTCTCTCCATCTCTCTTTCTCTCTATCCTTTCCCTACCGCCTGAATCTATATATTGAATGTGTTGATCTCTTCTGGCTGCGGCTCCGTTCGCAATGTGATTTCGCGAGTTATATCCACGTTGACCGACCGCCACCACCCACTTAACCCACGTACCCTTGTGTCTTAGCTTTGATTCTTGTTAAAAATATGTCCTTAATGCTCAGTGAACTTATCTCTCAGTCTAGTGTATGCGTTCTCTATTATGCATGACCGTAAACACCATAAAAGATTTATTTTGGTCGGTGGAACTGAGGGGAACATGGGTCTGATGGGTTTGACCGCGCTTGGGTCTGGCCGTTGAGAGCTGAAACTGAACGAATGAGAGCTGGAAAGATTCAGTTTGCTGCAGACGTCGTGCCTGAAGGTGTCTTCCGCCCGTGAAGAATTCGTGAAGAGATCTGTTGAAATCCACTCGGCTCCAGCGTGGGTCGAATCAGAAACAGCACAACAGACATGGTACGATGAGCTAAGTGAAAGAAACAACGGTTCATGTCTAATTCCCGAGATCCATCCTGATCCACTGACGGTTCCTCAAACCACCAGACTCGAAATGGGTGTTTCTCCAAAGATCCAGCTTGGGACAGTAATTGATGAGACGCTACTTCGTTAGCGATGGTCAACGTGTCCGCCCATGAAGAACCATCGAGCCTTATATTCAAAGATCCCCGCGGAGTCAGCGTCAGTTGATGCAATAACATCTTAGCAGATCGAAGAAGAAAACGGACCGTCAGGCGCGTTTTCCTTAGCTGCATGCAACAAAGAACCATCGAAGACCGAACGTGGAAACGCATGAAACACAACCGTGGTACTTAGCCACAGATCGGGTCTGACAACTGAGAACAACGAACAAACGCGCATTTCGATCACCTACGTCGATGAGTTAACCTCTTCAGGAACCCGCAACCTTTTAAAGTCAGCATAGCGTAATGCTGCCTAATCCAATCAGACTGTCCCAAACACACAAAACAGTAAACAAATAACTATTGGAAAAATATATGATCACATCAACAACATAACAGCTCTGGTTCACATTCCATTCTGAAACGGAGCAGTTCTAAATGATTTCAAGAAACCTTTAAGTTACCTGGCTAGATCCGGTATACTCGGTAAAAAGATTGGAGCGGCTGCACGCACACCGGGCAAACAGCGCCACGGTACATCTCAGCTGCATCCACGCACCCCACGAGACACTGACACGGGCGACCAATAAGTTCCATACGGTCGCAACCACAACCTGGGAAGGCACATCGACTGGCGAGTGCACAGATGTCTCGCAGGGATCCAACAGCAAGCTGGCAGAACGGACAAGTTCCCGCGATTTGAGTGGCACAGGCATCGCATATGAAATGTCCACACGGGAAGATCATCTTCTGTGGATGGTTGTGAGCGCATAAGGCGCATTCTTCGTGGCGCATCGCCACGCGGTAGACGAACTGCATAGCTTTCGCTATGTCGTTCACGACCGCGATGGGGACTGGAGGTCCACTCGTCACACCGCGATTCACTTGGCCATACATCTCACGGCGGTCGAAGCGGAGACCCAGGTAGAGCGTCGTCTCCGGATGCGCGAACGGGGCAATCTTGGATGCGTTCATCGTATTGAACGTGGCATACAGGTTGAAGCCTCGAGGGGTCTTCTGGAAATGAAAGGCGGTTGATTAATTAAGAAAGAAGTGGCACTTACATCGATAAAATTGAGATGGAGAATGTCACCCTTGTGAATACCTGGCATCGGTGAGGTAAAACACAAGGAAAGATCGATTTCCACCATGATAAAAGGCGATTGGGGGCTGAGTTTGCGGACGGACTTCTTCTTCAGTTCGTTGTTGAAGAACACCACTTTCGGGAAGGTTTCGACGTTCTTCAAAAAGATCATCGTAATGCGCTTGCCGTCGCCAGCGCGCAAAATTTCATCCATGGGCTTGATGAAGTACACGACGTCATCCTCGACGCGCATGCATGGAGCTTCGTAGATCGTTCCTTGCTCCGTAGACCCGGTACCATCCTAAAAGCACACGTTGTGAAAAAGTCCTACGATATCACGAAAACAAGCGAATTTATTAATTGCGACCGAACAACATCATAAACTCCTGCTTGATCATTCGCTTGAACACCATAAGGCACTAGCACCATGGCCTACACCACACTCAAGCATCCCCTACATGTCCGCATCATACTTGCTATCATCACAAACTCCTAAATACGGAAGAACTCACCTGAGAATCGGAGCGTTGGCTCTGGGAGGAGGTTTCGCCCCGTCGGCGAGGTCGGATCTGCTCAGTCATAACGTCTGCAAAACTGAAATCGTTAGGATTAGCGATACTCTTAAAGCGAACACTTACCGAGTAATAGCGTTTGTAAAGGAAATCTGTGTTTCGTTTCGCTCCTCGAACATAATCACCCTTCTGAAATCATTTAATGATCATAATATTCGACCACGCTTGCACGGCATGAACGCGAGTGAAATTGACGGTTTTGACAGTGCCGGATGTCATTAAGGCAGCGCGATTTCCACAGCACTGCTCGGGAATCTGTCAGCTAGAATGCCACATGCTGCCGGCAGCAGCCAGCTGCCCAATGTCACATATGGCAAAATCATGTCACATGACGTTTCATAAGTCTTATGAAATCAAACGCAGAAATCGCCAAAACAGCGCCGAGACCGCTAATATATGTCATACGGTAGGTCGGACCACTATGGAAATTCTGGGAATGCGTGCCTGCACAAGCTCATTTCTCTGGCTACACGGATTATTTCTGGTCATGCGCATGGTGGAGATTGTTCCCAGAGAACTGGCGAGCCGTTTGAGCTTAAAATTACCGTAAGCCGGTGGATATTGTTTGCAAAAAAAGAAAATTTATTATGCGTAGAATCCAAAATCGTCAATATCACAACGACTACACCGAGAAACTTGGCTCCTTAAACCGGGACCTTTTCCGTGGAGGGCGTCAACAATGGCGAGTCATCCCCGTACGAATGATGCTCCTTAGCCTCACATCGTCGATTCGCCAACTCCTCGTTTAGAGCAGACGTCAAGTAGCTGAAACGAGAATGTCCAAGAAATTGACGCTGGGGAACGCTTACCTAGCAGGAACACGACCAATATTCAACGTGACCTGTTCCATCACGAAAAGTCCATCATTGCCCATGTCGTCAATGAAATGCTTGGACGGTTCGTCGTTGGAAAGCTGGAAATATCCTCGGACGGTTTTGAACGCGTTCTTCCGGCACAGCGTGATCATCCACCAGACGGTGTTGATGGTCGACACCACGGCGACGAAGAACATCCAGAACCATAGGAAGAGGAACAGTTTCTCATAGTAGATGTTGAGATGAAGCACGCAGAGGACGGTTTCTTGCTGGAACGAATGAAGAAAAATGAAATGTGCGGTTGGGATGATGATACCTGGTAAGAGGTGGGACGGAGAATCTTGAAGTCACAGTGGGTGATTCGAGGGAAATGGCCGCTTTCCTGAAATGTGAGAGGTTAGAAATGGAAACGAACGCGAATGTAGGCTGGCAAAGCGCAGTTATGACCATGAGACGACTCTGAAACGCGATTTCAAAAACGTAATCCTATGCAGCTGCGTCTGCTGCCCGTCGTGCTACGGAAATGGTTGTGTATCCATTCAGAACACGCTTTCTAGTTTTAGCGTTCTGTGCAACGTCCTTTGACTTGATCCAGCAAAGGCTTCGCTGACCCGACAAGCAATGAAACGAAATTTAAAAACATGGTACAAACGCTCACTGCTTAAAATATCCACATCTCAGTTGATCTGTTCAAAGGCTGCCTACCCAAAGCTTGTACTTTTGACTTTTGCGCAACGCTATTCTTCAAGTCTGCCCTGCAGCTTCCTGTAAAACCACTGTTTGCCCATTTCTCGCTCCTAGAATGAAAAGAATACGCGTAAAAGCACCGCGTATTCTTCTTCTTCTGCTAGCGATGCCCATCGCAAACAGTGCTCATCGCCAGCAGCGGGAAACGATGATCACCGGTGTGTAAAAGCGTTGTTTCACTGGAAGTCGGCCCCCTCTTGACATATGCTCTCACTTCGAGCGTCTACCGCGCGGAAGCAAAGTGCGCGAACAATGTTCTACAAGCGCTCGAGTGCAAACAACTCTTGTCTCCTCTACTTGGCCCCTCAATCTTGACCGAGAAGAGAATCACAGACATACCTTCCAGCTTCTTCCGTTCGCCAAATCGTGCAGGATGTGTGGACCCCAGAAATCGTATTCCTGAGAGTCGAACACTTCATTCAGCCAGTACCATTGGACCCAGGCGTTGATACACTGTAGATCGATGTTTGTTTAATGCGGGTTGGGCTTAATTACCGTACCTGGAGAATCGTGGCAAACATGTAGAAAACTCCGATTAGGCGGCCCTGTTTTTGACGTCCGAGGATGAGACTGTCGCAGAGGTAAACGGCAACGTGATCTCCGAAGATCTTCTGCCGTTCTGCAATGAATGGATAATTTCCAGCGCCGATTTTAGCAGTCCACTTACCCAAACACCTCTTGTCCTTGTTATGGCTGACCACACATGCAAAAGTCTTCGGATTGTACTTGGTTTCCGACCAGGTTCGGTTCACAAAGCTGATGGCTCCCATCAGATCGAAACCTAAATTCGATTGTTGAAATTTGAATAACCAAATATTCTCACCTGAAAACACGCAAAGTGACTTCCACACAAAACGTGGAACGTAGAAGAGAAGCGCCTGGGCGGCAAGAATGTAAGGTACCTAGAAAATCAGTAATTGAAATTCGGAAAAGTTGATCAATGGAACTCACCCACTGATAATAACCAACAAAGTTCTGTTGCCTCTCTTTGGGGTTCACCGGCAACGGTTCTTCGTCAGTGAGACTGGAGAAGTACGTGCCATGGACGTAGCAATACTGATTCACGTATTCGACCCATGCGCCTGTGAATTGAGCTGGACTCCAACAGTTGATTGGAGATCCCCAGAAGTGAGTGCTGAATAGGACGGCAGCACTGACTGTCAAGATTCCGACGGTCACACGGGAGTTGAGACGATCGGCCTGAAATTGTCAAAAATCAGTATAAAATAAGATGTCACTGAATCAAGGTCTTTTGGCCGTTTAAAGACGAGTCTTGGTTCTCTATTGAATTCTTCAAAAACTGACCACATCACCCTTAGGCTGCCTGAGAACTTTGTCAATCAAGGAGTTGACCGAATTGATGGCCCCGAGCTGCGGAGAAGTCATCGCTTCTTCGTAGCTAAGCAGAAACGAGCGAAGAGGATCCGGCGACGACAAGTTGACACTCACTGGCGGCTGCCTTGAGTTCGGCTGCACGTTCGGTGTACTGTATGCGCCGCCCCCGGATGATTCGAGCTATCGGCAACACACTCGCTCGGCTTCATTTGGAGTACTTCCACTTCATTTAAGGTGTTCTGGTAAGTGACTGGCGCTTAATCCACATCTTCCCTTTTGCGTTTATCAGTCGATTTAGGAGTTTACGCGACTCTGAAAAGTGAACATATTGTTCGGATTTAGCGATCTCATCAGACTGCCTCATAATCCTATTATTTCCCCATGTTTAAGTGCTTAATTTGGTCCTATCGGTAGCCAAAACCAGAAAGCAAAGGGCAGCCCAGATTAGCAAATGTGAGACAACACGTGTTTGTCCCGAAGCTTAGGTGGAATTACAGTCATAATCTAACTCGTCTTCGCTCCCGCGCCGCACTGTGTATCCTTGTGTTTACTCTTGCAAAACGGAATTTTCAACGCACGAGTAACCTAAACCGGGACACGACTACGCTTATAATCGTGTTCTGCAGCAGCAGCAACTTATCCTATTACGTTTATTGGAAGTTCGCCCGTCTCATAAGCATATTCGAGTTGCTGGGTTATTATTATGAGAACGATAAATGGATCAGCCTCTCTTTCGCAACATTTGCAACGGAAAGTGGACCTAGGAAGTGTCCGAGAAATGGCAGTTTTTCAAGAATTGGTCAAAGAATCAAAACAGTCAAAATCTCAGACAAACATAAAAGATTCCCACGGTCAAGTTTGGAAACAACACATCAAAAGCTTCAGTTGCATGCAACAACGTATCACTCGAACAAGACTGCGCAAAATCAAATCAGTTACGCCAGTAAGTCAAGCACTGATTAGCGGATGTTTTCGCTGGCTTTTCAGGTCTGGTACGTGGTCCTTATGGAAGCGCGAGAAAGTATCGCATCACCCGATATACGGTTTTTGTTTTTCAAATAACTGCTAAAACGTACTTACCATGACGCCCAGCAATCCTCCAGCGGTTAAGCTTCAGATTCGTCCTTGCCATGTTGCAAACAAGCGTTCCAGATCCGGCAAGTAGGCGACTGGCGTCCAGGCAGCTCTCCAGTTTGATATCCGAAACAAGCCAAGCAAACTGATAAGTTTCAGATTTGAGTTGATCCTTTTGTCGACAAATCTGAAAACAGAATCTCACCAACGAATGTTGAAGTCAGTTATAGAACATACACTGATTGACCCCTTTGGGTATGACGGTCTTCTTGCAAGTCAGCTGTGCGCTGTCGCCTTTGACGTTGCTGGTGGCTCTGATGGAGATCTGCGTCATGAGATTCGGCCTCAAACGGCTTCGATCGCTCCGCGGCAAGTGAGGGAATCGGCAGAGTTAAAGTTACTTTAACAGATAATAAATTTTAACTTCATCAGCCAAATTAGAACGGTAAAAAACACCGAAATGCACAAACTATCGGCGATCCCAAGCCAAGCGCAATTGCACCGAAAAACCCGAGCTTGAACGCTCCCAAATTTGTGTGCGAAATCCGCCAAATGGGGTATGAATTTCACGTATGCCAAGAAGCTCTCTGGTTATTTCTGCAAACAAAATTGACGAACAAATTCGCAGTCACATACCGATATTTCAACCCCTTCCAAGTGAAAATTCGTTTTTCGTCGAGGGGACAGCCCCAGCCGGTCAGAACGAAATGTACAATGTTGTGTTCTGCTGACAAATATCGAATTTTTACGAATCATTTATGAACGCATATTTGAACCCGCAAAATGTTCATCACACAATTCCCACAATCTCAGACACTTTCATCATCGTCGTAAGCAATAATCTGGTCGTTGCCTTCTTCAGCGCTTATGTGCAATTGTGTCAATCCCGTAATATCCTCCAAATACTTCGGTTCGTTGAATACCTTCTCCAGGAAATTCCAGCCATCTTCGAGATACTTCCGTTTCACGACGGCGCTGCAAGCAGTGCACTGGATGTTTCTTCTTACGGCTGGAGTCATCTGCTTGAAGCTGTTCGCGGTACCTCGGATTTGGTGCGGAGTTGCGCCCAAAACTGTCGAGTTGTCATCCTGGTTCACCACTTCCGCTGGAGCGTCGATTCCGAGCGGATGCTGGACAACGGAGGCGAACAGTTCAACGGCCATTCCAGTTGCCCAGAAGCTCATTCCTGCTCGGGTTACGGTGCATTGCTGGTCCAGGGTTCTGTCGCGCATGGAGTTGACTGGAGCCACGATGTCCGTGCAGAAGTAGCAGGCCAGCTGAGATCCGGGGATGGCCAGCGACAGGTCGTGGAGGTTTTCGTCCTGCTGCTGATGGACTCCCGGGTCTCCTCCATGGCGCATGGCGACGTAGGTGTGGAATCCAAGTCCGACGGTGAAACACAGCTTGTTGTGCATGCTTGACAAGAGCGTCGGAAGCCAACGCGCTTCTCGGCTGTCGAGGAGCAAAAAGATGACATCGTGGGACTTGATCAGGTCATCGAGTTGCTTGACTGTCTCCTTCGTTTTCTCTGTTTCAGCAGGGGAGATGGGGTGGCCAGGCATCGGGATCATCATGTTGATGCCTTGAGCGTTGACAGTTGGTCGTATCAGCTTCAGGCTCTCCGCAGCGGCTTGTGCTTTGCTCTTTCCGTCGACTCCATCTTGGAAGGTATATAAACTTTGCCTAAATCACACCAATTATTTCAGATCCCGACATTTTCAATCTCACCTGACGGCATTGCTCAAGGACACTGTGGAGTTATCCACAAAAGTGAAGTTCTTCACTCCCCATCCCATAAGAGCTCTGGCCATGTTGCACCCAAGAGTTCCAGATCCAAGAAGAAGACATTTGGCGTCGGTGTAGTTTTCCAGCTTGATGTCGGGAACAAGCCTCCAGCTGATGAGCTTCAGATTCAGGTCGATCATTTGGTCAGCACGTCTAAAATCAAAATCTCGTCAGTAAATAATGAAATCCGTTTCAGAACATACGCTGACTGATCCACTTTGGGCATGACAGTCTTCTTGCAAGTCAGCTGGCCGTTGTCGTTTCGTTCCCATCCAACTGCAGTTGGGGTTTCGGCGGATGAGGGTCGGTTCCATGAGATTCGTCCTCGAACGGCTCCGTTCGCTCCGCGGCAGGTGAGGACATCGATGGAGTTTACGTCTTTCCTAAACAAGCGAAAAATAAGAAATTAGAAAATCGAAATTAGTACAACAAAAAGGGTCGAAATGCACGCAGTCGCCGGATTCGAAATTGCAGGAAACAGTCGCGCGGTGCGGAGAAACCAGCTCAAATAGCACTGGACACTCCCCTCTTAAGACCCTGTTTTCTGGCTAACAACGAGGAAATTCCGGAGGAAAACTGACCACCTGAAAACTGACCGCATGCAAAACTTGAGTGGCCGCACGAACATGCGACTTTTCAACTTTGCCGCTTTTGAAATCAGCTTTAGACCACTCGTCATGTGCTTTAAAAATTGCCCCAAAAATGCTTACCTGACAAAAGCAACCGCAGCAATGAGATTCCTCAAATTCCAGCTGAACTCATCTCCGCACGCGTAATCCGGATACACCAGCGTTGGATTACTGGCCGAAGCGATCTCCGTCATGGGAACCACTTTGCTGTCCACCAATAAAAACGGCGAATTTCCATTTTCAAGGAAAGTGGAATGGACAAGTTCGATCGTCTGCTTATCCTCCACGGCTTCAAACTTGGCAGCGACTCCCACTTCGCTCGGATAGATCAGCGCTGGCACGCAGTTCCAGGAATAGAAGATCTGCTTCTTGAGATCGGCAAATACGGTGAGAATAAAGGAGTTCAGGAACGTGGGATTCTTGGTCCACTCGTTGGAGATGACGGAGTTCCAGATTCTGGCAGCTTCGTTGGCAAGGAGGGCTTTTCGATCCGGCGATTGGAACGCTTCGGCCGTGTTGTAAACGATCATCGTTCCCGGGATGTTGATGACTCCGGCTCGGATTTGGTCGCTCGATGGAGCGAAATAGGAGGAATGGTCGAGTTGGAGCTGGCATGTTTGACGCTGGGAGGCTTTATCTAAAACACAAAAATTCAAATACCGTTTAAATGATAAGAAGTAAGCTTACATTGCGCAGCCTGAGCCCACACCGTCCTGGGACTCTCATCCAGCTTCCACTCGTTCAGTTTCCGATGGCTCAGCGTGTCCCAAAAGGAGTTATGGATCACAGTCGTGAACGGGAGGAACGTGGCGGTGGAAGAAGCCATGATCGCTGCTGAAATCGTGAAAATCCGCGAAATGAACGAGTTGCAAACGAACAGCAACAATCGCGACCGGCGTCAATCGATATAACTGACTAACCAGATGATGCGGGACGAATTGGGGTGGTTTTGACACTAGTGGGGTCCACACAGAGGAGACACACAACACACCGACACTCGCAGTGACCAGAAAGCACGGGAGCGGTGATGATGTGGCGGCAGGGATAGTATGGCTCTTATGGTCAAATTCGATGCTTCGGGGTGACGCAATGGTCAAATTGCATTGCTTCGCGTGCCGATCGATGACGTTTCAGGGAGACCAAAACAACGGGTTTCTAGTTTCATGGGTCGGAAAACAAAAACAGTGAAATCGTTAAACTTGAGGACGTAGGAAATTCATGAACACGCGAGACTGAAAACACCATTCCACGTGATTCAGCGATAATGAGCCAGCAAACTGCCCGGCCACGTAAGTCCTCTTTCGCAATGATACTTTCGCCATTATCCAGTGAACGTGCTGATTCTAGCGTTTAGCTCGATCAGCTCTGACAGACCCCCCAAAACTCTAACTTTGAAATCTGCCAAACCCTGGCCAGATACGACCATAATCTTGTCCACTTTCCGCGACTTCTCCGGCCCAATAAATTCTGCCAATAAACAGATAATCGTTCCGTTTAAGCACCGAACTCAAACTTGTCAAAAACACGCGTCGAAGAAATGTTTCATTTCCAGGTTCAATAGAGAAAAGTAACTTTTTACACAAAGAACAGAATTATTGTTGTGAGGAGAGAAGAAAGAGAGAGAGAGAGAACACGGATGACTTGTCGGAGAGGAGAAGACTGTTTTAAGGCTGGGAACCGTTTCACATCGCGTACTTCTGAGTCCATTCACGAGCCAATGAGTTGTACCGGTCACGGTCGCTCTTGTAGATGCGGGCGATTTCTGGAACGAGCGGGTCGTCGGGGTTCGGGTCGCACAGGAGGGAGCAGATAGAGAGCAGAACTGAAACAAGGAGGTAAATTAGCAACTAGAAATTGAAGGTTTTAGGTAACCCGGAAGCCAATTAAAAGTCAGGCCGTAAAGACCTCAAGGAGGAGCAATCCTGGTCTATCAGTCTTCCAATAATTGACTCGAACTTCCTTGTTATCCAAGATTTGCCTTAGTGACCTTTGATAAGTTTAATCGGTCTCAATCATCCCGGAAGATCTTCTAGAATTGCTCAATTCAAGTACTTCCGCCAGACAGACCACTGCCCTCTAACAGTAAGCCCATCAGCCGTAAAACCGAGGAAAACAACAAAACAAAAGGCACTTCTCAGAACAAATGACGTCGCATTTACGTCGTACATCCCTAAGAACAACTCATTTGTCACCGAACTCATCCCCCATCAACCCCAGACACATTGTCTGAAAACGCGGAAATTACCTTTTGAGATAGTGAGTGCAGGAGACCACTGAGAACGAAGAATGTCCAAGCAGATACTTCCGTTGCTGTTGATGTTGGGATGGTAGATTCGAGTGGTAAAAGCCACCTTGGGAGGTTTGAAGGGATAGTCGGTGGGGAAGTGAATGGTCAAGAAGAAGACGCCACCCTGGTACGGCGACTCCGGAGGACCCATAATCGTTGCCTGCCAATGGAAGAGGTCATCGCCGACTGGACCAGCGCTGCACTGAGCTGGCGGGTCACGCCCGAGGTCTTGCAGCTCCTTTTGAATGCGTTTCAGGGCCATGCTGCTGCTGTTGCTGTTTCTGTCTGCTCAGAGCTCGCTGCTACACGTGAGTGTCCGTGTGCCGTGAGTCCGCTGAAACAAGAAGAAAAAGAAGTCATTTAACGATAAGTACGATTAGCGATGTTGTGGCTTCGCTTGAGGGGAGGAAAACAACGAAAAGTGCCGGAATTCAAAAGACGCGCTAGCGCGCACGCAGGCACA
The DNA here is from genome assembly GCA_000757745.1 of Steinernema scapterisci. Taxonomy (NCBI): domain Eukaryota; kingdom Metazoa; phylum Nematoda; class Chromadorea; order Rhabditida; family Steinernematidae; genus Steinernema; species Steinernema scapterisci. Next base: position 42,229 of record KN166198.1, read on the forward strand.
CAGACACACGAGGCGAACGATGGAAGAAGGAACGGGAGGAACAAACCTCCACAGACGGCGCGAGAAAAAACACGACAACAATAAGTAACAATAAGTCTAATCAATAAAGAGTTTACGACGCTTGAAATTTGCAGTTGGCTTTGTGTGAATTATCGCGTTCGTGATTGCGCTATCGCCAGAGGACCGAAGCATGGAACCGCTTGGGAGTGGTCGTCGCTAGGAGAGCTTGTGCTGGAGAAGCGAGGTCGCACTAAAAGGGGAGGAGAAAACAGGAAGGAAGGAGGTGACATGTGGAAATGAGCCTGGAACTTTGCTGAAACGCTAATAAGTGCAGACGGCTCTAAATTAAAGAACTCTGGAAGAGGAAGCCGCGTGGCTGGGGTTTGAACCAGAGCGCGTGGCGTTGGACGTTGGAAGGTCGTTTTCCATGGCCTTTCGAGTCTGGGAGAGTCTTCTGGGTACGAATTTGGCATTTGTGAGTCTTTTCAGGTTTTTCAGCGCGATTGAAAGGTCCGAAATGCTCAGACACCAAGATCCTGGAAAGTGCATGGGTTTTGGCTAATAAGGTCATAAACGTCTGAGCTGGCTGGCGAATCACTCAAAATCAGTTCTGAGCAAGAGAAAATCGGACCTTGTAAATTACTATGGAGCGGGTTAAGGAATCTCAGGCCTGACCCCCTAACTCCCATGCTAACCGAGCTTTATCAAAACGCGCCGATTCTCTGATTGTCCGTCTGATCTGAACTGAAATCCCGACTTCTCATTAGTCCACCCCACTTCTTCAAACCCCTCATGGTGCACTAGTCACCGACAATGACTCAAGGCCGACTTTCATCGGACAGACTTATGACAAAACCCCCATTTCATATTCAAGTCTCGAATCTTTGGGAACATCACCATGAGCAGAAAGTCAGAAAAAACCCCAGAACCACTATTTTTCCCAAGGGTTCTCAGATATGTTTTCTCGATTTCCCAACCGTTTTCACAGACAGATTATTCCAATAGGTGCGAATATCCATCCAGGAAAACAATAGGAAACCTTACATCCAAACACCCGGAAGCCAGACGGAGCCACACACGGAACCTCAATAGACGCCCAGGTTCCCGCGCCCACCTTCTTATGGAAGACTCGCTCCCAGAACGATGCATATTGACTCGTCCTAAGTAACACCAACCGAATGGTACCAGCGCGTAAAATGCCCTTCACGAACACCTATCATTAAGAGCAAAGCCTCCTCCATCGGCAGTGGGTGCGCCGTCGTCGTCGCAGCCCCGCAGCGCTGTCGCCAGCAACTCCGAAAATGCACCTTGGAAAACGGTTTTTCCGCCGCCCAGCGAATGACACACAAATGTTGCATTCAGCGGCACTCTGTTATCGGCGCGCACGGGAATGAAGTGATAACAAACAGGTCCGAAAGGGTCATGGCAGAGTGGAAACTGTGATGACTGACGGGGAGCTGCTGGTGATGCTGGTGGAGGTTATGCCGGTGAAGGCAGCTCCGCGGATCGCTATTTTTGCACCGAAGACACGGAAGGGAACAGAGAAAGTGACAAAATGGTCGTGGTGAAAAGTAGGAAAAAGGGTGACGGACGCCTCTGCACCGATCGAGTGCTCCAAGTCTTGTGATTTGTTCAAACAGCACTGGGAGAAGAGCGTCGATCGGTTGTGTCGGTTGACGGCGACCGTCGTGAAAGTTGCGTTTATTTTTGTATTCAAGACGTTTTCCGCGTCCACGTCCATCGATTTGGGGTTGGCTGGATGACTGGCTGGAAGGAGGAGGGGACACGGAAACAACGCACCCAAACTTTTGTTTACCCGGTAAAGAGGGAGATTATCGATTCAGGGGAGAGTAACAAATGAATTGATTCGGGTTTGCCAAAATGGAACCACTGGAGAAAACAAATTTACGTTGAGGATTTGTAATTGGGCTTGTTTTCAGGCCTGCACTGCTATGTTGGAGATGGGAAATCCGGCTATTAAAGCGAGGATGAGGAAAAATGTTGTTTTATGACTAACGACCACAGCGATCTGGACTCTTGATAAGCCTGATTTCTTCCCGAAGAGAGGTGTGCACCCCAGGCACGTGAAGAAATCAGAGATTGGTAGGAGGAATCAATCGGTGGTTTTCGTTCTTTGCACGAAGGGCTTTCGGACTTTTGAGGAAGGAGTGACAATTCTTGGAAGCCACAAATTTAGTATTTGGAATGGGGAACTCGCGAGCAGCTATAAAACGTGATTTTAGAACACGAAGTCAGGAACTAAGGAAAGTGGATAAGGGAGCCGTTTCCCTAAATCAAAATTTCGAAACTCTCACACAGTATATCAAGTCTAGGTTTTGAAAGTCGCCAGTGGCGACGGCCACTGCGTCTGAAGAATGACTAAGCGCTTGGGAGTGTCAAACAGCTCTAATGTGACAATCGATGACCACATCGATCTGAATTCATGGGTGCATCTCAACGTGATTCCAGGAGGCAAACTCTTGCAAGACCATGATTTCGCAACGCCTGCACCATGTGTTACAATCCAGATTTTGAAAGTCTCCACCTCACGCGCCCGAACCGTGACTAAGCGCTTGGGAGTGTTAAACAGCTCTAACGTGACCATCAGTGACCACGCCGATTTGAGCAGTTAGGACAAGGAATCAGAAATTAATATTTGGACCACAAGGCAGAACAACAAATAAATCTGCAAAAAGCCAGAAAGCCGAAATCCCAAGTGCAAAATGATCGAGACCTTATTACAAAGCTGTATTCCCAAGAAACCACAAATTCGGCTGCACAAACAACTATAAGACCGAAAGCTACCCACGGGATTGAGCATTGGGAAAACCAGGTGAAACGGATTCGGGGGAGAAAATCTCATTTAAGCAGTCCAATCAAAATTAGCTCTTTTCGAAACCGAAATTTCGTAACGCCTGCACATCGTATCGCGACCAGATTTCGCATCTTTTCATCCCCATCGCGAACGGAACATGACTAAGCGCCTGGGGTTATTAAACAATTCGATACGTGACTATGAAGCAGGAAATAAGAAAATGACACACGAAAGCATTTGTGCGTTCCGTGTACGTTCGACGATCAGCAGCAGTAGCAGAGCAGCAACAGGGAGGCGCCTCCACAGGCGTCTGCCGGCCTTCGTGCATCGTCGTCGTCGACATCGTGGTCGTCGCCGAGGTCGTCCCCGAAAACACATCAAAAAGTTCGACTGTCATACTGGTTCGTAGACAACGAAGCGCCGCGAAGTGCAAAAAACATCTATTTGTGAGTTCATCTGTCCGTTACGCTCTCGCTATTAATCCTTTTGTGCTGCTGATTTGATGTTGAAAGAGGGATCGGCTAGAGACAGAGAGGGAAGAGGCTGTTAGGGTGATGTGGTCAGGATTTAGCGGGTTTTGGAAAGCTTGGTCTGGAGTTCTTGTCTCCAGATTAGTCACTAAATGGTAGATCGGGATTTCGAATCTAGGAAAAGTCAAATTACGGGTCGTCTTAGGGTAAGTATGGGCACGCCAATCTAAAGTTGGAATTCGGCAAAATCAAAAAGCGTGCCTGTACACCTTGGGAAACCTAAAGTGTGAGACTTAGCACGAGTCTCCTTAAGGAAACCCGCGAGCAGCAATAATAAAAGCGTGAAAACAGGACGGAAAATAAAGAGGAAAATGACAGAAATTGTCACGCGATAAAGAAAAGCGGCTTTTCGTCGATCGTCGTTGTTTTCTCGCTTCTTCTTTTTCTTCTCCTCCTTCGTCTTCGGTGCTCTCAACCACCACCGCCCAACATGCTGCCGCTCCCCCACTTCAACCGGCCGAACCCCAGCTGTCCGACGGCGACGTCGTTCCCTCTCTCTCTCCGCCGCGACACGATGTCCATGTCGCTCGCTCTCCGTGCTCGTTTTCTCTCTTTTCTGGTTCCTGCCATCGTCGTCGTCCCGATCACCGACACACTCTTCATCCCACAATGTTGCGTCCTGCGTTAGAACCGCGTGAAGCTCGTTCGAAACATTCTTCCTAGCAACGAAACCCGGGTACACAAACCTCTCGTCTCACGGTCGCCAAGATTCACAGAAAAGGGTCTTTTGTCTCCTTTCAACAAAATTCTCTTTTTCGCGGGTGCCACAAGGCAGTCAACAAGGAAACGTGAACTCTGCGCGTGGCTGACGTCGCCAACAGCTGATTGTAGGTGAAGGGGACGTTGAGTGCAAGTGCACGCGCGGTGCCAGTGGACAGGGAGGGTTGCGCGACGAAAGGAAGCACACGGAGGAGAGCGGAATGACGTTTTTCCTGAAATGTAAACAACGTGTTGCGAACGAAACGGGAGAGGAAGTGTTTTTCAGGCTTGTGTTAGGCCTGAAGGGCTGCCTGTCATCAATTAAACCAAGCAGACTTCCTAATTTCTTCCCTTATTTTTAAAGCTAATTTTCCCATTTTTTGAAAGCCTAGAACAAACACCGCACGCATCCCGACCACCCTCGCACCTAGGCAACGAACGTCTCCTGATCCCCAAACTGACTTTAGCTCAATGTTGATAAATGGAATTAGATGACTGTAAATTGTTGTGATCGTTTATCGTCTTAACGCGTGTGACGCATTCTCACAAACAGAAAGCCGCCGACGGTCTTATCGTTCGCACACATAGGCATAGAAACCAGATTATGAGCCCACACGTAATCTGGTGATTAATTTGAACTTTACGCGAATTCAATTTTGAAAGAACCAATGAGCAAGTGGCATAATATGAATTTGAAGGCCTCGTGACAATATCGATGAACTTCTTTGTAGGGGCGGTGTTTATTGTTGTTCAGAAATTGCAGCGTTGGCTAATCAACAGTGTTTTGACGGAAACAGGCATGTTGAATCTTCTTGGAACTTTGGAGGGTAAACAGACATTCCGAGGATGATTCTAGTAAACAAGGACAGATTCGGAAAGCAAAACAGACTAGGCTTCACTGAACGATGGCCGTGGCCAAAACGATGGACAAGTCCGTGTCCGACTTGCGAAACGGAGCTACACTTAGGTAGCCGAGCCAGCAAGATTAGAGACGTAGGCTTCCACTTTTGGGCTGACAACGCTCTTAGCCATCGTTTATCAAGCTTGGCCACCGTCTTTAGGTCATCCACGGGTTCCACCACTGTTTCGAACACGTTGACTGTTCAGTGTGATCCACACAGACGTCAGGAGTAACAGGCGGATTATGCAGTTGACTTTACAGAGACAGTGGTCTGAGAGAAGATCTGATAATGGCTTCAGATGTCTGCCAGAACATTTTTGGAAATGGAGAAGAACCAAGTTACGCCGAAGCTGACGATAGATCTGGCTTTTTCGGGACGCAACGTGACCTTTTCATCATACTCAGCCGAAGCTTGTCGGAAAGTGCTCCAACTTGAGTCCCAGAATACGGTATATGATAAATTCGGATTCCGCCGTTGTCTGCAGATGGTGACGCTCTTTATTTCTGAACGTGAGGGTGTCACTGATGGTACCGATGATGCTGGCACGATTGATTTCTATCAATAGGCTGATGTGCACCTGGAGTACACATGCGGCCGCCACAAACGCCATCTTTTTTGCCCGTTTTCCCTTAGACCGCCCTATAGATGCGGACGGCTTCGAACAGACAAAACAACCTGCTGCAAAGCCTTTGGATCGATCATATTCAGCCGAAGCTCGTCAGGGAAGTGATCTAACTTGGGTCATCGGACAGATTCTCTGGTAAACTCGGATTCCGCCGTTGTCCACATATAATGGCACCATCCAATTCTGAACATGCGAGTGTCCAATTGCGATGGCAATGAGTGCACGTTACATCTAACAACAGGCGGATGTTTACTCGGTGTCACGCGATCAGTCACCGTCTTCGTTCGGCCCGTGTACGCACGGGGAAGCGGGCATCCTCAAACCGGCATCTGATGGATTGGCCGCCGTCGTCCTTTCTTCAATTACCGTACCACAATAACTTGATATAAATTTTATTTCCGCATAAATAGAAAAATAAATTACAACATAGAAATTCTGCCATCAAACTCTATCTACATAGCTGTGACTGTGTGGCTGTATACTACTACAAAGTGTGAATCTCATCAGAACAAAGTGGGAACAAGAACGAAGCCTCAGAGCCACGTGTGGTCACGAGTACTTCAACAATAACACATAACATGATAGCACCACGGGTTTAGAGTGAATAGGCAGGCCGAAGTGGCGCTTTTGCAGCTGAACAACAAGAAGACGTGGAAATGAGGACGCCACTTCAAGGAATAAATAACTGAACACATCACAATGCAAAAGTACCACCATTGAAAACAGAGAGAAGACCCGACATGATACAAAGAGAAGAAATATGTGGTTAAGAGACAAGAGACAAGGGGAGATCACAACCGGAAATACAAGATTATGGGTGTTTTTGGGCATATTTGAACCATCGATGGGTGAGTTGGGTTATTGGGTTGGGTTGGAGTTGTTCTTGGCGTTCACTGGCTTATTGGGCCGCTGGGTTCTTGAGACGAACAAAGCAGCTCTGACAGAGACGGGCCGGTTTTGTCACTTTTAGGACTTTGATATCGGATTCGTAACGGGAACACCTGAAACAAGCAAATTCGATAAATACAGAATTAGGACGTTGAAGTAATGAGGTTGTTTGGTCTTCCAGAGCACTGAATCCCCAGATCGTAGACTTACTTCGAGCAGAAATTCTGGCCGCAGTTCTTGCAGCAATATCTTCGCTCCACAAGCGAGAGTTTTTGCTTGCAGTTACTGCACATGAGTCTGGCGTTGTCGACTCCGTAGGATCCTCCAGGAGGCCCCATCGTCCACAGCCACACTCTGCCAACGCCGTCGCCAATAAATAGACTCTTATGATCTCTGAAACCACAAATTTGTTTTAGCGGTTAAAATCAATCAGCGTACCTGGAGGGAGTCAGACAAGTGATCGGCGCGGGTTGTGGGTTCTCCTTCTTCGCGAACGCAGTATGCGTCGTCAGCGTCGTCCTCAGCACGAGCACCCTCTGCCATCGTCGGTCTCCAGAGAGCGAATTATGCTGAGTTGTGATAACTTCGAAAATCTCGTCAGAGTCTTCAGTGAGCATCGTAAATGGACTCTCGGGAGGTTCCGGCGACGTGCTTTGGCTCTCGCTGAATGACTTCGCTGACATGCTGTCGAGGGACTTGCCGTAGTAGGTATGGGTGGAGGCTGGGTTAACACCACGGAGGCGGCCGCGTTGACGGTTTAACCTCTCGTGGAGATCTGCAGCGCAGGCGATCTTTTCCCTAAAATTTAACGATGAGTCTAGATGCTGATCGCAAATCTGCTTACTTGTTAATAGATCGGCAGTCGGGCACCTTGATGGAGTTGTCTTCGGTTTCGACCATCGTTTGAGAGTACATCTATAAAAAGAATAGGTCAAAAATGCAGACTTCCTTAGTCAAAAGTCACCTTAACGATTCCATCGTTTGTGCCGCACATGACCACATTCTCGACGTCCCAGTCGTTGAGCTAAAACACAGCCATTAAGATCTTGCGATCTTGAATATCGACTTACAGTAGTGAAAGCCAACGAGATGATGATGCTGGAAGACAAAGTGGACACTTCCACGGTGTTCACAATTGACAGAAGTTGCCCATTTATGGTCCAAACGAGGAGATAGGTTCCTGCGGCGGTTGCGATGTCACCCTGGAAATAACGGATGATATCAAGACCTTAAAATATAGGATTTACCGTGTTTTCGTTAATGGCCACAGCGCTCACAGGTCCTGGATGAGGTCGAAGCTGTCGGATAAAGGTGAGCGTTGACATGTGCCACAGGATGGCGGTCGTATCCCGACTCGCGCTTACCAATACCGTATGAGCTGAGCAAGCGATCAGGGCTGTCACAGCGTCGGTGTGGGCATTCAGGAACTTCTTCACCCGCAGTTTCGGGAGCTTCTCGGAAAGCGCCCAGACAGTGATGGTACCCGTGGTGGAGCCGGACACAATTGTCCGGACGTCGACGCATGCAACGCAGGTCATTTCCGTGTTGTCGCAGGTTTCCAGGACACAAGTGGACTTGTCCGAGTCAAGAGAGCCCATGCGTATAGAGCGGTCCGGGAAGCCCCAGGACATGAACTTCGTGGGCGAAACGAGGATTTTGTTCTGCTCCAGGACGATCACTTGGTTCTTGTCGGTTATGATAATGGAGCCGACGGCGGATTTGAGTTCTGAAATAACATTATAGTCAGTAAGAGTCGTCAAAGCACAAAACAGCAGTCGAGTGTCCCAATTCTGAAATCCCAGAGACCGAACATGTCTACTTACCCCTGAACGGCGTCTGCGGAGGCTTCAGATTCTCCAAAGCATGATAGAATAACCGCTGCGTAGTGACTCCAGGCGTGTTGCTGTAACTCTCTGTGTACTGAACCTTCTTCTGGGGATGTGGCTTCTTGAACAGCTGTGTGGGAATCTGGCCGAAATTGTTGATGAATCCGATAGTCGCGTTCCGGGTCAACGGATCTTCGATGGCGTCGAAATCGACGTTCCCTTCGTAGAACAGGTGGTGGTAGAGGTTATGGCCTTCAATCGCGCATTCACCATGCTGCCTGTATCCGAAGATCAGGTCAATCCATTCGTGAAGGTGCGAAGAGACGAAGTCGCATTCGAGAGCCTAAAGCAAAGTAATGAGATCGGTTTCCATGTGAATATAGCAACGTACCTCTCTGTGAAGCCTAACAAATTCGATCGGATCATTTTTCGCCCAGGCTGGCAATATCACGTCGTCCAGAGTGACGCCGTTCTGTTTCACGCCGAAATCAAAATTGTTCTTGTTGAAGAACATCATCGGCAATGAAAAGAACTCCGGAATCAGCTCTTTGACGTCGGCCATGTTGTTCTTGCTAGCGCTCAGCCAGGCGTCCTTCACACAGTGGAACATTCGGTCTGCCAAGTCGAAGTGGCCTCCTTGGAGCTTCAGGAACTGCTGCGTGAAGGGTTCCAGACGAACAAGATACGAGACGACGATCATCGCACTGCTGTAGTGAGTTCCGTACATATACGGCGGAGTCTCCCCGGTTGGGTCATCCCATTCTCGATACCGCTTCAGGAACTGCTCCAGACGTTCCGGAGTCTGAGCACCCATAGGTTTGCTCAAGTCCCGGAACGTGCTTGCGCTTGTCAGGTCCAGATATTCAGAGTCGTAGTCCCTGAGAACCCAAGGGAGCACTGGATACTGCGACAAGTCATTGTAGGATCGTCCAGCCAGCGTGTTCAGGTGCATCAGGTACTGGAAGTTCGTGATCTCGCCGCGGACCCATCTTTGGGTAACGGATTGCTGTCCAATCAGCGAATTCAGGATCATTGCCCGACCAGATAGTTCCATAGACATCGATGCCTTCTGGCCACTCACGGACCGGCTACCTCCGTCCATCAGCGCCTTCGCCATTGACACTAGCTTCTGGTACACTCGGTTACGCATTCGTCGAGGAAAAGCCAAAAGGTAGTTGCGGCCATCGGCTGAGAAGACTTCCAGAGCGATGGGCTGCAGCAAATATCTTCGCTTGTGGACTTCTCTAATATCGTCGTAGCTGAACTTGCTGCAAAGTCGAGTGCTCCTCACAGGTCGTCCAGTGGCACCAGTAGCCAAATAGGGTACAATTGGGTCGTGGAGTTCTTCGGGCAGGAAATCCAAATCACGAATTTCTCGGGTCTTCAGAAGCGTAAATCCATCGACGACGTAGTAGTGCTCCTTTCCGAACAGGAGCAATCCTTCGCTCGTATCCAGACCTTGGATCCTGGCGCAGCGGAACATGCTGTGAAGCTGCTCGCCCTGCTCAAGTAGTCTGAGAAGAGTCTGATTGTCCGGACCTCGGCTAGCTGTATGCTTCGACTTGTCTTCCGGCACTCCAGTGGATCCGGCTCCAGCCGATGACACACTGAGCTGGGATTTCACACCGTTGGCGACGTTGTCCTTCGGAGTTTCACAGGAGGGCGTCTTGTCTCCTTTCTGGGAGAGCTCGTCCGTGGACTTGGTCCTGTCGCTTAGATCCAAC
>KN166199.1:7543-22966 GCA_000757745.1 Steinernema scapterisci
GCGAAATCAATAGCGGCGTGCACTTCTTGCAGCAATTCGCCTTCGTCTTGAACATCAAAGACCATTTCAAGATTCCAGAAGTCGTCGCCCAGGATTTTGAGGCCAAGGATTTTGACTTAGCCTACCTGAACTCGCTTGGAATCACCACTCCTCTCGGTGACCATTGTGACCAGCCTGAGGAGGGTCTCGGGGATAACGAGGTCACCCTGATCTACATGCGTCAGTTCCCTTGCCCCTACAGGAACAACATTATCAACGCGAATCGCCACCAAATGAGGAAATTGGTGATTGTCAAGGATATCTACATAGGCAAGGGAACCAGATGGTACGAGCTTTTCAGCGAGGAAGTGAAAAAGCAATTGGATGACAGGGATGAAAGACGCGAGAAACGGGAGGCAGAAAGTCCAGAGGAAGTGAAATACGAAGCAGAACTAAATAAGTTTAAAGAGGGATCTACTAGTTTTCCACTTCGTTATGACGTTTTAAGCCTAACGCCTTCGTCGGAGGCATTTCCGTGGTGTCCATTCTTCGGGATGGAGATTCTCACTTATCAGAAGGAGACTCTTCAGTGTGACCACGTTTCTCCTTATTTCGCTGTTGAGTTCCCTGATCAATCGACCTAGATTGTCTTTTAGAACCGGAGATTGAAGTGGCTAAAGTTTGAAATAAACATGTTGTGTCAAGCGAATTATATCTAGCGCATTACAGTTTCCGTATTTCTGTGCGTTCAATCAAAAATCTAACGCACCATTCTCCCAACATGGCCTGCTCTACTAATACTTCCAAGGCGGATGTTGTGTCTCCTTCTTCCATCAAGACCGCCGAATCCCAGATTCTAGAAAATATCAAGAGTTCAAACAAAAAATACAAGGATCTCTCCATTGAAGACGTCCGCGAGCTGATTTCCGACAAAATCGGAGCCCAGCTTCGAGGACGACAGATTCGCCATCTCAGAGGCGCTTGGACCAATCTGCGGGAAACCTATGACCGACTTTGGAACCTGGCAATGTTCCTGAGCCTAAAACAACACTTCAAACCCTCCATGTGTGCTTATGAGGACTCACTGTTAACTGAAGCCGAGAAAGAGTTCCTGGAAGCCCAAGGAGTCTCCACGCCGCCTCCACAGGACTTCTTAGAAGACAAGATCGCTCCGTTCGAGGATGAAAGCCAGGTGGACGTGTTCTTCCTGGTTCGGTGTAACTCGGTTCTGCTGAACAATCTCATGTTCTCCAACGCCGACAAGCTGAAACAGATGATTGTCATAAGCGATCAAAGGTTGTACCGCAGTTGTCGCTCTGATCTCCGCGGCATCCAAGCAGCGGTCCAAGATGACGACAACGACGAGAAAATTACGACTGAGTCCCTGTATTCCTACAAACACAGAGTTAAGCTTCAAATGTACTCAGTCAATACCAAACACAACATAAACTGCCTCCAGTTCCCGGGCTTGTCTCTCCAAATCAGCCACCAGGAGGCTCATTCCAAGTGGTTTCCGGTTCCTCCTTATCTTGGTAAGTCCAACTAGTCATAACTTCCTTCATACCAAGTGTTTAGCCCAAAGCCGAGACCAGCTTGTGGAAACAAGCACTCATGAGCAGCTCACCGCCAATCTCAACTTGATCCGGAAGCGGTTTGAAGACTCTGGCTTCACTCAGGAGTATCTGGTCGACCTGGAGAAGTCGTTGGAGGGTCGAAAGATCCGACGACTGAAATTCCTGGGCTATGGATGTATCCACGGATCGGCATATTACCTGCAGCAATTCGCGTTTCTCCTCAACATCAGAGACCATTTTAAGATCCCAGAATTCATCGCCCAAGAAGTTGGCGCTAGCGATTTCGACCTGGGATACCTAAACTCGATTGGGATCTCCACTCCTCTCGGTGACCAGTGTGACCAGCCTGAGGAGGGTCTCGAGGACAACGAGGTCACCCTGGTCTACATGCACTTGTTTGATGGCTCTTACCGGAACAATGTTATCAACGCCAATCGCCACCAAATGAGAAAATTGGTGGTCATCATGGACGTATACCCAGGCAAAGGAACCAGATGGTATGACCTGATGAGCGAGGAGGAGAAAAAGGGATGGGATGAGCGAGACGAACGAATGAAGAAGCTTGAGGAAGAGAACCCAGAACGTTGCCTGCACAAAGCCGAGCTTCGTGAATTTGACAAAAAGGCAATCAGTTTTCCACTGCGCTATGGCGTCCTAGAATATGACAATCATAATGAGGCAACAGAGTGGTGTCCTTTCTTCAGTATGGAGATTCTGAGCTATCCTGAGAACACTCTTCAATGTGACCATGTTTCTCCTTTCCACTTCTTTGATTTCAACTTGATTGAGAGTCAAGCTGTTTAGAACACTATGGAAGTTTTGTGTTTTGATGTTTGAATAAACAAGTCTTGCGTACTTGGGCGTTTACATGGTAATGGACCTGAAAGTAGGCGGTTTCGTAGCTTGGCAATCTACGAAGCCATGATTGGTAGAACCATCGAGACGCACACCTAACAGGCTCGCGGGTTTTCACCAAGTGAAATTACAACCTATAGGGTAATGAACTGAGATCTCTTTGCCCTGACTTTGGTAATTTCCAAAGCTCCCATCGGGCTGGCCCTAGTTTGCTGCATGGGATTCTCATGGCTAGACAGCTATGGATATATCCACGGATCGGCTTATTGCCTGCAACAATTCGCGTTTCTCCTCAACATCAGAGACCATTTCAAGATCCCAGAACTTATCGCCCAGGAAGTTGCCTTCATCATTTTTGAAGTCTTCAGCCTGTCCAATAAACCCACGGACAATTTCTGGAGGGCGGAAAGCTAAGCATGCTCTGGAAATAAGTGGCGTGAGCAAGACTGGCTCGGATGTAGCTGAAAACGTCTTGGAGAAGACATTTTGGGTATTACTGGAAAAGGTACCATCTTGAAGAGGCCGATAGCGGCTCAGACAGTCGAACGGTAAAAAGAGGGTCATTCTGGATCGGGCAGTCCCCCCTAATAAGTTAAAAAATCCAATTAGCAAAAACATTAATTAAAATTACAACTTTATTCCTCAATAACTGTTTGAATTGGCTGACAAACGGACTCCCCAAATTATGACCTTATCGTCCAAGTCTTAACATTCACTACTTAAGAGAAAGCAATCGCGTGTCGCTTGAGCAATACAATGTTAACGTGGGAAAATGATATTTGTTCTCCCTTACGTATCCAAAGCATTGACAGACAGCGGTCATGACATAGGTTTCTCCGTTCTTTGTGTACTCCAATGCTAAGCCGTATTTAGATCCGCGTGATCGAAAATAAATTGTGAAATCTCTTTTGCGAAAGCCAAACGTTTCTTTGAGCACCTTTTCAATGCCATGAGAATCAACGATGGGAAAGATGAACTCATAAAAACTGCCAGTCGATTCGAATCTGAGCCAATTGATAAGAGAGGAAATGTTCAAGTCTGGAACGAGCTTGTCTCTGATGTCATAGGGTGTGTTTCTGTCTTCAATGACATCCAAGGTCAAAGACCAAACCTTGTCGTTTTTAAATGCGTTGAGAATTGCCTGGAGCACTTTTTGATTTGCATAGAATTCCCTCAAATTAAGCGATAGTTGTTTGGAGTTAGGCTGGATCACAAATCGGTGCACGTAATCCAGCATTACAGGCGAGTTTTTTTTCATCCCATACAAAACTAAGTTTGTCGCCGGAACATTTTTTGGAGTATTTCGAATGAAGTTTGCAAAAGTTTTTTCAAAGAAACTTTTTGACGGAGAAGAAAAATCAATAAAAATGGATTTATACCATCCCTGAAGCGCCAACTCCAGTGGCTTCAAATCGCTTTCTGGGGGCAGTAAATATCGATCCCTGATTCGTATGCTTTTGATGGAAACACCATTTAGCTGGCGGACGTCTTGGAAATCGAAATTGTTTCCGTCCTGGTCTTTCAGGGTCAACTTTTCATATTCGTATAGCACGGAAACTTCTTTGATCTGATCTTGGTATCCCGCGAAATTCGCGTTGAGTTGGGCAAGCTTATCACAGGGAATCCTTGAGACTTCCTTGCTGCTGAAATCTTCGGCCTGCACCATGCAGTCGTGCACAATTTCGGGGGGCAGAAAGCAGAGCATTTTCTCGGAATAGGAGACGTAGGCAAGACTAGCGCGAATGTAGCTCAGAACCTCTTGGGACAGAACTTCGGGTCTTTGGAGAAGTGTGGTACCGTCTTGGAGCAGTCGAGAGCGGCTTGGACAGTCGAGTGGGGAGAAGAGAGCGGCCATCATGGACGCTGGGTTATGTGGACTAGGGCAGATTTGACGTTCTCACATAGGTTCAGTGCACTCGATCTATAGCATCGCTTTAGAAAAAAGAACGTCTTGGGAAGGTAGTTCGGAGTAGTTTCGGAGAAGAGAGATTCCTTCCTGGAGTATCCGAGAGCGGCTCGGACAGTCGAGTGGAGTAAAGAGTGCCATCTTGGACTTGGAATAGGGTTGGAAGCTTGAGCCGTCTTCAAGAATTTGTTTTCTGCTACATCTTGAATACTTCAATATTTTTGCGCATCGCTTTTTGGTACTGATTTTTCACAAGAGAAGTGTCAAAACACGGCAAAACACAAACAAACATCTTTTACTTCTTCAGGACTCACACAGCTTTATCAATAACAACAACTATTCAATACTCTTTCTTGGCGTTCCATAATCTGTTAATGCTGGCTTTTACTTTGTCTATCGCATTTGTGTAATGCAGTTTTAAAGTTGGAAGATATAGTTTTCCACTTCCAGCCAATCTGGCAGATTTAACTTCGGTAGTCATGACATACATTTCGCCGTGCTTGTTAAACAGCAAAGGTAAGCTCTCACCGCGTTCGGGTAGGGAAGAATGCAGCCTAAACGTGATACTTTCCCACCGAAAACCACATGTTTTCTTCAGCACCTCCTCCACTTGCTTCGCAGATGGAAGCGGAAAGGCAAACTCGTAACAGTCACCTGACGATTCCACTTTGAACCAGTTGATCAGCGATGGAATGTCTAAGTGCGGAATGTTCTGATTAACGTAATTGCTGTCTAATAAGTCGTAGAAGGAGACTATCCCATTTCCTTCTGTCATCATGTTCAACTCCATAGACCGGAATCTGTCTTCCTTAAAAGCATCAAGGGCTGTTTGAAGCAAATCTTGCTTGAAACAGTGTAGAGTTGCTGTGAACGAAAGTCGATCTGGGTTCTTTCTGGGTTGGGTCAAAAATCGGTGCACGTAGTTTGACACCTCTGTTGAGGTCTTCCCAAATGCGCGCAAACTTAGCTTTGTCGCCGGAACATATGTCGGAGCGTTTTTTAGAAGATTTGCAAGAGTTTGCGCGGAGGAAGAGAATGAAAAAGAGTCATACCATCCTTGAAGCCCCAATTCGAAAAGCTTCAAGTCGGCTTTTGAAATCTCTGAATCAACCGATGCCGTGATCTCTATGCTTTTAATAGAAATACAATTTAGCTGGCGGACGTCTTGTAGGTCGAATACATTTCCGTCTTGATCCTCGGCAATTGGCTTCCTAGAATAAATGCGTGACAGGTTGATTTCTTTAACTTGTCCTTGGTAACCCGCAAATTTCCCTTTCAGTTGGTCAAGTTTCTCGCAAGGAATCCTTGAGTTTTTTTTGCTGCTAAAATCTTCGGCCTGCACCATGCAGTCGTGGACGATTTCGGACGGCAGAAAACTGAGCATGCTCTGAGAGTAAGTGGCGTGAGCAAGACTGGCTCGAATAAATCTGAGAACGTCTTCGAGCTCTGAGTACTTTTGGGAAAGGGCGGTTCCTTCTTTAAACAACCAAGAGCGGCTTGGGCAGTCGAGGTGGGAGAAGATTGCGGGCATCTTGGACGCTGGGTTATGTGGGTTAGGGTAGATCTGACGCTCTTATATGTGCTCTGTGTGTGGGATCAACTGCATCGCTTTCAAAATCTAGATTTTTGGCATGAGATATTAGCATCTCTTTCACCATGGCAGCTCTCAAGGATTCGCCCTAGTCCATTTTGAGGATCTCACCCCAACATGTGAACTTTAGAGGAAATCTCCCAAATATGCTCCCTAATCCTCCCTAATACACCTATCCCGCTTGCTCCCTCCCCAACCAATCCACCCAGCCTCCCCCTCTTTCCACCTTTTGTATCCCCTCTCGCTCGCCCGCTCCCGCGCCGCATAAAGCAAACACGCGAGGAACGACCGAGCAGACCACGTCAGCACACGCGCCCGCACTGTGGTGCTATTATCAATCGTTTTTGCGATGCTCGGCGCTCTCCTGCTTACAGGAGACGAGGAGCCCCCAGTGTCTTTCCATCTTCGTAATCGATCGATCCGATCGTGATGTGGCAGCTTCTGCTCGGCTCCGTACTGCTCCTTCTTGGCTCCGCGCCCCAGCTTAGCCAAGCGCTCACCATCAACAGCCATGTTGGGATCAACGATGGCGGCCGGATCGGATCGATTCTGAACTTTGACATTAGCTCCAAGTCCGAGATGCACTGCGTCTACGAGAATATCAAGGAAAAGGCGCATCTTCGCGTCCGAGTCACCGCTGTGAATGGACCCACGAACGAGATCCATATGCGCATCACGTCGCCGAATGAGGTCTTCAGTGAGTGGTTCCAGGGAGTCGGGTTTGTGAACTATGAGGGAGAGGCTCAGGAAGGAGGTAAGGAGAGAGGCTGCTAGGATGTTTGGACATATGAGGTTTCAGGAGACCACGAGTTCTGCATCACGTCTCGAGTGAACTATGGTGAGCTTCGCGTGAATGTGGAGATGTTCGCCTATGTGGAGGAGGAAGTGAAGCAGGCAGTTCAGGATCACGTGGCTTCCAATGCGCTCAGGGATGATCTTAAGGTAAGTCTTATCTCTTGCCCAAGCTTTAAGCCTAATTGCCTTAAACCCTAGTTGCCTAAAAAGCCTTATTTACGTTTTTCACCTTCAATCCCCAGAACAGCCTTTATAAGATCTATAACCCACCTGTCATTTGACGCACTTCCAAACCCATTCCAAGTATTTCCAAAACCCCTAAAGTCCTTTATGTTCCTCAGACTACCACCCAACCCCATTCCAGAAACGAGTCGACCAACTCTTCAACAACACCTGGACGTCCTATTACGCTATGCGATATGCAAACTTGATGATTCGCCGGGATGAAGCCGCTCAGGAGCACAACTTGTACGTTATGGACCTCATGAGTAGCCTGCAGACCGGAATCTTCCTTGTTACCTCTATGGTACAGGTCTACATGGTCAGGAAGATGTTCAATGTGGACACTAGCAGGATAAGGATTTAGGGGAAAATGGCATTTAAGGCATTTTAGTAACTTATTGTTTTCTGTTAATATGGATAAAGAGTGTTTAGAGCTTAGGCAGGGGAACGTGATCTAACATGGAAAGTTGACATGGCGTTGGCTTGAAGAGAGGCTTAGGAAGCTTCTTTTAAACTTAGCCAGGAAAACATGTCAAAATTGGCAAATCTACCGAGGAGAAGCTAAGAGAACTCGTACTCGGACCTTCCAGGATCTGTCCTCAGAAGTTTAAGCTCAAAACTGACACCCACAGGAAGTCCTTGTTCTGTGACAAAGCTAATGCTGTTATTGATGTGCGAAGCTTGTTTGGGATCACCTTCAGCTGCCACGCAGACGACGCGTACCCGAAAATGGACGTAAACAAAAACAGGAATGGCACTAGCGGCTTAGGGTATGCCAGTTGGGTGCATAGGAAAGCCTAAAATAGACCTAAAAACAAGACTGAAATTGGAACATATAGGACACTACGTACGCTTGGTCTTAGATCCCGAGCGTTTGGCCAAAGTATGCTCTTGTGTGGTCGACCGGTTAGGTCAAAAATTAGCCAAACCATAGATCAGGCAAGTGCTCAGTTGCTAGATTTTGGCTTCAGGCCAGGTTTTGAGGTTTTTAAGACCCTTATTCAGGCCTGTTTTCAATGCTTCTACAGTCCTTAAACATTTATTCCGTGTTCTAACAGATAGTTACAAGTCCCAACTCCGTTTCGCTTCCTTCATATCCCCCAACATCTCGTTTATCCCTCAGAACAACTGCCAGTACTGAGGTCGGGTCTTGAATCGCTGTCTGACTGCCCTGCGAACTTCTGTCTTCAGGTCACCGATGTCCGCGTACTCCAAGTTTGGGTTGTATCTTGGGGATGAGTTCATCTCGTCCAAATGCTTCCGGATCCTGTCTCGGTTGTCTGAAACCCAAGTTTCTTAGATTTTAGATTTAACGGGTTAGCCTACCAGAGAGCTTTCCAAAGACCTTATTCAGATGTCGAGAGAAGGCAGACGCGTCAAGGCCAAAAGTGGCATAAGTGCCTTCGACGATGACGAGGAGAAGCAGCACTCGAGCGATTGTGGAGGACTTCATCCTGAAATCTAGAGATCTTAGCTTCCTGGAAATCAACGTCTCGGCCGCTCGAGCACGATCCGGAAACCCAGCTTCAGCAACCAGCTGAATTCTGGCCATCTAAGGCAGCTGTGCTGGAGAAATCTGTTTTTAAGCTGCCTTCCTATCAATAATTCACGAACCCAAAGCAACGCCTAACCCAGGAAAACGAGAAATCAGCTTACCCACATGACCTATTAATCTCAGGCTTCGAGATAAACAACGCCGTTTGAAAGGTGATTCCTTAATAAGCCAGACTGGGAGAGATTTAATATGGGTGTCGAATTATGGGTTTCTTGGTGAAAAAGCTGAAACTCTTAGATTTTCGGTCTGGCAGTTCTCAGCCTAGAAGACTGCATGGATGAGTTTAAGCTAAAGAGGGGATTTGGGTGCAACTGAGGAGGGATTAAATGGGGAACTCATGGGTAACAGGAAACGTCCAGGGAGAGTCATTGAGGCTTTCACGTGTCTTTTCTTGGAATTTTTGAGAAATCGGTTTGGGGAAGCGTAGGAAGATCATTGGGTTCAAAAATGACTCTGAGATTGACAGAAAAGCGGGCAAGCTGGCTTAGGCAATCTTAGATCCTGGAAATCTAGGAATAGAGTCGAAAGTAACCTGAAACCCAAGCGCTTCCCAAATTCGACCAAAACTACAAAAACGTGCCACGGAATTTTGACCCAAAACGTCTTCTTCACAAACTACTCAAAGATGCAAAGAAGCCACAACACAACTATCCGTCGACTTCCGTGGAAAACATGGAAAAGTAATTTCCTCAGAAACCATGCCCTTGCGTATGTGAGGCCTATTTTAAAATTAATACCCCTGGCAGACAATCCTGATTAATGAATAAGCCCCTTTGCTCGTTCACGTGGGTAATCAACCCGTTTTGAAGTGGATGAAACATCAAGAGTTGGAATTTTCGAATTTGTCAAAAAATGTCTGAAAGTGCAAATGACGTTGGATGGAATTTGATTAAAAGTTAGGCTCGGGATGCGTAGGAACAACTTTCTTGTCTTTTGTGGGGGTCAAAAAGATGTCCTTAGAGCATAATAATCTTGTTTTGAGTGGTCACAAAAGCGTAGAGAATCACGAAAGCACTCACAGACCCGAAAGGCTGAATGGACTCGGAGGGTTACTAAATATGGGTTACTAAATAAGAAAATTCGGGCCAAAGGTCAAATTATCAAAAAAAAAACTAATCAAGTTTTACAACGTTGTTTTTTGATGGAGTTCGAAGGCCAATGGCCAAGAATCACTGAAGTTGGGTGACATAGATTTTGAAGACTGCTGGAGTCCAATTTGAAGCTTAATTGGAAAATAGAATTTTGCGATTTTGTTAAAGTCAAATGCCAAAGTCAAAGTGTTGAACAGGTGACCGCCGAAACCGTAATTAATCATCATGAACGAGTTCGAAGGCCAATGGCCAAGAATCACTGACGTTGGGTGACAGAGATTTTAAAGACTGCCCAATTTTGAAGTCCAATTAGAAGCTAAGTTGGTAAGTAAAATTTAGCGATTTTGTTAAAGTCAAATGCCAACAGGTGGCCGACGGAACCGCAATCAATCATTCAAAACGCGGAAATATTGGACATTCGGCGCAAGCTTACACAAACTTTGTGACTGGCTTTGTTTAAAGGGCCAGAGCTGAAAGAGTTAGATCCGCATTTTTGATAGGGTCTGAGTCAAAGTCAAAGAACTGAGTCAAAGTTGAAAGCCTTGAACGCTTTTCCTGATTTTTATTAAAATCTTGTTTTACTTTGTTATTTATATTTTAAACCTTTATATGTGTTATAGCTTTTAGAACCCTTAAGCGACCTTGAAACCGTTCAAATAGATATGCAGAAACCAATAAAAATCCTATGTTCACCTGCAACAACCCCATTTCCGAGCTGTGCGATGTGTTTAAATCTGCATAACTGAATGGCTTTTCTGTTATTGAGCTCTCAAGAAGCCACTATATAAGCATTTCCAGAGCTGTCTTCTATCAACTTCTCAGGAGTCCCAGTTCCAATTCTCGAACCATCGCAATGTCGTCCCGCACCGCTATCATGCTTCTTCTGGTATAATTTGTATCTCGCTACTATAGCTGCATATAGAATTGTTTTAGGCCATTTTCCTGGTTTCATCAGTCGCTCTGGCCGCTCCTACTCTCGGAAACAACAAAATGGAAGATTTCGTGTCTGGGGAAACGTACTGCAACCATGACTCCGAGTGTCCGGACGGATTCTGCAAGCCGACCCCACTCCCCAATGGACAAAGTGTTTATTACAAGGGAGTGTGTTTCTGATCAAAGGTTCGAAGCTGATAAATGTATTTGAGCATTAGGCTGATCAGGCAGGAAGCCAAAACAGGCCCGAAAGTTCGAAAATGAAGTAGAAAGCATGTACAGAGTTTTTAGGACGACTCTTTTTAAGATGACTTTAGAATGAATTTAGTGATCTCCACAAACGTAAACAGGATGTTGTCCTAAAACAACGTTTCAAGATTCATCGAGCCATCTTCAAAAATCTTTCTGGCCGTAGTTTTGAACATTGGCCAAATAACATCAAAGTAATTGCTGATGGTGACATTTCGATCTGTATTAATCCTCTTGTACGGTTCTAGAATGATCATTGGGTCATCACAGGGCATGGATCCACTAAAAACGATATAATGGTGACTAAGATGACTAAGAACACTCACCGTTCCAGGCGCTTTCCATACCGAATATCAATCTCCGTTCCGTGCCAGGAGAATTGAGCATAATAAGCAAAGAAACCAAGAACTAGCTCTGCGATAGATAAAGTGTTTTCAGGCATTTCTACAAAAAGTTATGACTAGAAACGTTTAAAGCATAATTCTCACGTCTTTTGAGATCTTCGTTGATGCAATGCCTATGTCTACTTCGAGCCCAGTAGTACTTATTCTCTTGATTAAAAACTTCTGGAAACATTCGAGCCAGGTTCGGCAAGATTGGAGGAGTGCAGACTGATTGAAGATAGTGGATGACCATGTAGTTCAGGGAACAGCTGGGACCAGAACTATTAAGCCAGGAATATTTTATAAGACTTACCTGCTCAAACGACCGTAGGAACTCAATTTAATGTGCTTAGAAGCCCATTTCTTTACCACAAAAATAAGCTTCGCAACCCTGTCATCAAATTGAACGTAGTGAAACACCAGGTGGTTGGTCTGCAAGGTGTGTGGCATGTTACACGTGGCGTCTATTTTAAGATTTTTGTATTCGTCACTGCATTTCAGCTTCAGTACAGGAACCTAAAAAATGGCTTTAAGACAGACAGCTCGAAAAACACCGTTCCTACCCGAGCATTCTTGATAAGCTTCAACTCTGGCGTTATCAGTGACGGCCATTGACTCATAATAATGTGAAGGAAACGGTTGAGCAGATCACTGAAACATAAACCACAAGGAGAAACCGACGTGAACGATTCTCTGACCTTTCTTCCTCCATGCTATCTATGAAAACACATAGATCCAAGTCGCTATCTTTGACCGCTAGCTTCGTTGCCACTGACCCTCCGACGACAACATGCGATAGTTCGTACATATGTTCGAGTATATCTTCCATACGCATAGCAACGTCATACTTTAAGTTTTCATCCTCGACCGTCTAAATCAAACTGGTAACTCAGAGGTTTGCGAATTTTCGCCATTTTACAGGTTGATTAGTTTGAAATTTCGCTACTATTTTGCGTTCAAAGTCTTCTAATTTCTTGGGATGCCTCGCTTTAAAAGCCTTGACCTTATCGAAGACCGCTGTAAACTCTTCTTCAGAGATAGAAGTTACATAATAATGTTCCGGGTCTCCTCGTTCGCGTTCCTTCTCAATTTCTTCTGCCGAGTTGAGCGCTGGCAAAAGACATTTCAAACAAGCTATTATCAAACTATCACCTGTCAGCAAACCTTCGGTCATTTCTTCGACGAAGCCTTCCAATAATGCTGGATTCCAAGCCATAGCTAATAGATCTGAAAGTCTTAAGCACAGTCTCATGTACAACATTTAAGTCGGGCAATTGATTTCCGATCGAAATCGATAGGTGGTAAACAAGCGCCAAATTCTCTTGTCCCCAAATCGAAAACAGGACGTTCGCGTCGCGGCTGACTTGAGATCGCAGGCACAGCAATCTCAGTCGCGCGACAGCGGCGGGGCGCTTTGCACTTGCGGCGTTTCTAGCACACGAAGGTCAACGTTGTCAACGTGCAGCGCCAGGCTGGTGGTCCTCACTGAAGGGAGCTATTTCAATTCAGCTTTCTTTAGTGAAGATCTTGGTCCCAACACGATCAAAATTCTTTAAAATTGCATTTTCTCAAGTCCCTATAAAAGTGCAAAAATGCACTTTCTCACCCTTGCCTGTATATCCACGTCTCCGCCAAACCTCGCGCGCTGCTTTTGCAACCAATTTTGAAATTCCACAATGACCCCCGCCGACACCTTATCCATACCCCAATACTACGATCTTCTCTTCGAATCTACCCAGCTTCTCAAGACCTGTTGTCCCCAAACAAACCCCCAACTCTTCAACTACCTCCATACCTCCCAACAACACTTCTCTAAGGTCTTCGATTCAGTCAAGTCCAAAATCCTTAGCCAACTGCCTTCGGACATCGTCTACGACATTGTCCATCAACGGGGCAATTTGCCTCTCCAGGATCTTCGAAGTCTAAACGGCGCTTACGGTGACAACGCTGCGAAACCTGGGAAACAGATCTCCGTGTATCCTGGATTCGCATTTGAGTCCGGATCTGACTGTCGCCAGTTCCAGTTTACTGATTCTCAGCATCTCAACGGGGTCCATATTAAGCGACTAGTCATCGATGACGTTAAGAACCTCAAAGACGAGATTCCAAGCCTCAGATTAGCTCTTCATGGCTGGTATGACCACCTCTACATCAATGACGCCGACGTCCGGGAAGATGGCTCAGAAGAGAAGCACG
Organism: Steinernema scapterisci; assembly: GCA_000757745.1. Classification (NCBI taxonomy): domain Eukaryota; kingdom Metazoa; phylum Nematoda; class Chromadorea; order Rhabditida; family Steinernematidae; genus Steinernema; species Steinernema scapterisci. The sequence goes on from KN166199.1 coordinate 20,873, forward strand.
ATTTCTATGAGCGCTACTCTTTGGCCACCGACCCCCACGACATGCTTTCTGGCTATCCCCGTTGCCTGACCCACAAAGGCCGGGAGAACCTAAACGCTATTTTCGAGAATTTCGCAAACTTTATCCCAGCCACTAAGCTCAAAATCTGCTTTGGGGGTAACAACATGCATTGTGGTCTCCAGCTATCCAAGTTTGTCAAGCACTTCCTAAGCCAGAATCACCCAGAACGGATCGAATTCGGCAGTTGCGCCAAGTTTACCCCCGGGATCGTCAAAGACGCCGTGGCAGCTTTCAAGCAAGACAAGATCAAAGTCGTTGCTTTCGAAGGAGACATGCTGACTCTCGAAGAGCTGGATTTGCTGCTGAACTGGGACGACAAGGCTGCTAAGTATAGCTATTACCGATTCTTATCCACGCATCGGATCGAGGCCAACCAGATCAGGAATGCCGTTGTGGGACACAATGCTGTAAGTCTGGAACCTGGAGATGACGATGGCGAGAGCTTTGATGAGGAACATGAGATTAGGAAAGGCGATTTCTGTATAACGGTCAAGTTTGATGCTAATCGGGTGGAGTTGATCTATGAGCGGTGAATGGGTGTCTTTGTTTTAAACATTAAAGTTAGTAGACTTGGCCTTTAAAAATTGTCAGATTTGAACGATGAATCTGTATTTGACTTCTCAATTTTGAGTTAGGTTTATTTCAACTCAGATCAAACAAAACCTTGAACATTAACAAAGATCAAGTGCGGATCAACTTAAAGTGGAACCGTCGAACTTCTAAGAGCAGCTGCGTCTTCCTCTGGTGTATCCATGCCATGAAACCACCTTATTTGAACCGCGACACCATTCTTATAAGATGGGATATGGAACTGAAAATCTGTCTCCTTAAACGCGCTTTCTCCATATTTGCTTCTAAGGTTTCGAAAAGCGTCTCCTTTCGTACATCCAAATTCGAACCTGTAATAGTCATATGTGGCTTTTGTCGCCATCCACTCGATTATCTCGTCAAATTTGTCTTCGGAGAGTTTGTAGTGCCCTGTACTCAAATGCAAAATTTCCATTTTGTCGTCTTTGAAGAGTTCCAATGCAGGCAGAACAATCTCGTCACCAATGTTTGAATAGCTTAAACCCAGAGAGATTCTGTGCGGATGAGGTTGGGCTAAATAGCGTAGAAGGAAGTTAGTCAGAGCTGGAACGGCAGTCTCGCAATCTTCTATGACGATTGTTTTGGCTGGTATAAAGGTTGGTGTGGTCTCAAGAATTTTCGTCAAAGCCGGAGCGAATCCTTTTTTGCAGGATTCTTTATCTTTCTCTTCACTATTCAGGCCTCTATAAGAGTATGTTTCATAGTCGGGTCCAGAAATTACCACTTTGTCGTACCAGCCGCAAAATGCTAACTTAAAACAATCGGCGGCATGACTAGTCTTGCTAATATTGTAAGACACACTTATTTGGGAAATTCTGACGCCCGAGAGCTGGTGCAGATCCCTCAAAGCATACTTCGTTCTTTTCTTGGCTGAGAGATCCCACGCACCGGTGTGATCGACTTCGATAGTGTTCGGCTTCAGAATACCCGGGTCTCCAAACGTTCCTCTAAGCTTCTGGAAATGGCTGTGAGAAGACTCATTGCCTATTTCCATAAAATCTGCGACGACCTCGTTTGGCAGAAGGCTTAGAATTCCATTCGAGTTGGGACAGTCGTTGTGTTGGCGGATGAAGTGACAGGCGTCTCTGAGGAACGCTGAGAGGCTTGGATCGGCGTGGCTGGAGTATTGGTGGATTAGGGCTGAGCCGGACTGGAGGAGGTCCAAGCGGTTGGGGATTCTTCTGGGAACTTCCATGATGCGAGCTGGGATGACACAGAGACGTTAGAAACTGAGTTATATGTTAGCGGGTGAGTAGTCAGCGATGCTGATTTTGGGCACATGAACACAGATGCGATGCGTTCAGAGCGGAACATTCAAAATGGATCAGAAGCGGAACAGTCATGAAGTAGCATGAAGTAGTCCGTGCAAGCGTATGAAGTAGCACGCGCCCTCATTGTAACCGAAAACGACCCTGCTGGAAAACAACCCGCAATAAAACAACCCTG
>KN166201.1:586-33067 GCA_000757745.1 Steinernema scapterisci
ACCTTGCAGCAAGTGTCGCCCTCTAGTACTATCCCCGCTGTTTGAAATGTGGTCTGTTCGCATGTCCAAGCGCGTAAGCACAATCTAATTGGCGCTGATGTCGTTTAGCGCATTTGTCGCTGGAGCTGATGTCGCTTGGCACTCATGTCGTCCGCGCTCTTGTCGCTTGGCGCTCATGTCGTTGGCGCTCTTGGTTTTTGGCGCTGATGTCGGTACACCCTGCAGGTGAAACTCGTGGACTAGAGCAGTTTGTGAGCTGATATCAGCTGAGACGTGTGAGACGTGAGAGCAGTGGAGAATGCTTATGTGCATTTAAAAGTACAAAGGTTCATCACGATCGATTCCGGAGTCTTCCTGTAAGTTCACCCTGTCGACGACATTCTCGGCACCGCGCAGAAGTAAATCAATAAAAGTCATAGTAGCGGTGGAAAATGGCCAAGGGACCTCTTCTGCAGGAATGATGGCCTCGTTAAAACTCTTGATCCGAACCACAATTTTGTCCATCCGCGTTGCATAAGACATCCAGGAATCGTCTTCAACGCTCTATGTAGCGTTCAAAATCTCAAAAAGTAATTGAATGTTGTTTGTAAATTGCTCAAGACACATGAGTCGTGGTATGAAACGCCGAGATAACTTCTCCATGAATTGTTTCATTGTGGACACGCACAGAAAATCCTGCGGGCACGAGAATACACCCGGCACAGGGAGTTTTCTCGAACAGCCTATCCTCCACAGTGCCATTGGGAAGTCTCAGCGCGTTTGAAGAAGCGGTTGTAGCAATCATAAGATGACCCCTATACATCTTATGCCGGATGAACTCTTCAGCTTTCTTCACGGACACTTTGCAGCTCATGTTTCGTGCCAAGTCACATGGCGCCTGACTAATAGCCAAGGGTGTTCAGTCGAGAACGAGACGAAAAGGCTAAAAATGCATAGGTAAGACGCGCTTAGAAAGACTCAAATCGTTACCTGAAATTGAAGACGGGTCGCGGCGTCATGTTTGGCAATCTGAAATCTAAAAACCGGACATCAAACTGGTATTTATAGATAAAGCAAGTGTTAAAACCACGCGCTCACAGTTTGCAAACACTATTGTAAGCCACGCGGAGGTGGCCAACCCGTCCCAAAACTAGGTAACTACGACTTAGCTACGCTCTTGGAAACTGTGGATGTTGTAGCCTGAATGCGCTTGGGTCCAAAAAGTACCTTAGAGCTCAGGCAAACTCAATTTAAAGCGTTAAGCGGTTCCAAAAAAGAATGCCCAAGGCAGGAATCGAACCTGCGTCGCCACGGCCACAACGTGGAGTACTAACCACTATACTACTTGGGCCGATGGCGAGGCTAGTGTGAGGGGTATATGACCTCGAGGATCTACGCGTTTTAATTACGAGTCACGTAACCATCTATGTCTACATCTATATCATATCTACATCGTAACCAAGCTCAGTTGGTAGAACGGATCAAGAGACCATAGAGATAAGAAACAATACCAACCTATTGTAGAGTACGTGACTTATTGCGATTTGATAAGCCGAGATCAGCCGGGTGGTGCGACTGGCGACGAGACCATGTTTTGAATTCTGGCGTGCGCCGCTCGCCTTCCAACGTCTCGAAGACACTAGTGTGTAAACCTAGCGTTTCAACGTGCGACTGACCTCATATTGTCCGCTCGGACCACTGCTCTTTCGCTCAGAAGAGCCAACTTCTGGTGCATCGGTCGGGAACCGGACCTCGCTCTCCCCTGGACTTAGCAGGCCAGCATTCTGCTACTGAACCCCAGGGAGGCTTTAGATTCCCAATCACCTTAATATCTGGTGAGTCATCCAACTATTTAAGCAGCTTACAGAAAACCCGTTTTGGGTCCTGAAACGATATTAAGTGGCCTGACAGCTACCCTGGAAACAGAATCTCAGGAATTCGGCTTTCGCTCACCACGATCTGCGAGCCACAAGTGGCACTTTCTCTTCAGGACTGTGTGGGCGAGCAAACCATCAAAGTTGCGAGTCAGCGACGTAAATGTGCTTCTCAGCTTCAAGTTGAAAGCAATAATGACCGGAACAATATACGATTTATGTAGTGAAGCTACCCATGCCCCATCCTCATATGTCTTTGTCCACTTGTCCCAATTCCCACAAAAGCTTTATTTCAGCCACGAATAAATAGTTCTAATATCTACAAAATAGAGTTAAATATACATCGATTGCACACATGGACACAACCACCACAACCGGAAAAAGCGACTTGATTATGTTGCTTATCAGAGCACTCGTCAGCTCAGGATCTCCTTATCCAGCCATCTCCAAGAGCGAAGTGACAGTTCCGTCCTTGTCACCGCGTTTCTCGTCCAGAACTGAGCGGATCACTTCGATGTCCACGTTAGGGAACATCTCATGGAGTTCCTTGACCTCTTCTTCTGTGTACAAGGGTCCTTCTGAACGTTAGAATCGGTTAAGATTGGCTTTTGGCATGTTCGGACTTACCAGGTGCAGGCTGAGCACCCTCAGCAGAAGCCAAGAGTTGAGGAGGGTTCTGGACAGGAGCGTCCACAGGGGAGAACGAGATTACGAGGTTAATCATGCCCTCCTTTCCCTCGCCCTGCTGGCCAGAAAGCGAGTACCACTCGTCGATGGTCTCTCCGTTGAAGATCCCCTCCGGGAGCAGAACGTGCGCCCAGGCGATGCACTCGTCTTGGGTGAAGGCGCGCTGGAATCCGACTTTTACTAGACCCACCAGATCCATAGCTTACCTCGTCATAGATCTGCACATAGACCGACTCGACCCCATTGGGCAGATACGCGTTGACGATCCGGTTCCACTTCGGAGTCTTGGCCCCGCTGACAGCCGTCGGGGTCTCGAAGATCGCGTTGCCGACCCTAACGCGACAGTAGGGATCCATGCGGACAAGGCCGTAGTTCTTGGTGAGCTTGGCCTCCGTGATACGGATGGCGATGCGTCCACGAGTGTGGGGAGGAACGAAGGTGTAGAAGGACTCCATGGGAGTGAGTCCGACAGCGTTCGGGTCATAGCCAGCGGGGTGCACGCGCTGTTGCTGCTGGGCTTGCTGGTCCGGATGGGCTTGGTGTTGTTGGGGTACGGTGAGGCGAAGGAAGTCGCCTGGGAGCTCGCCGAGGAGTACCTGGAACCAAAGGGGTTTAAGCATAGGGACTCAGGGCTTGGGCAGTCTTAGGACCAAAGCCAAAGATAGGCATTTTGAAGCTTCAAAATTGGCGAATTTGGCATTTTTGGGAAAAGCCATAAATAGGAATAGACGTCAGAATGGCTATTTTGAGCCCTCTGACGTCGAGATTGACGACAATCTTAGGTTTAAGGTGGTTTAGGAATCTAAGAATCGTGTTTACCTTCTTACGCATTTCGGCGATGTTGAGAGGTGCCTTCTTGGACGGCAGGGGTCCGGCCATCATCGTCGAAGGTCCAGCTTCTTCGGCCATTTTCTTGAGTTCGGTTAGGTCTGCAACGGGAGATCTTAAGCTCGGGGTCAGCAGGTTGGTGAAACACGCCATTTGCCAAGTCACGTGACCCATTCAAGTCAGCCTCTTCCCTACCCCAATCAGCCCAAGCCTGCACCAACTTCTTAAAGCCAAAATCCACGCCCTAAAATCGAAGTCCAGGAATGAGTAAAAACGGTCACGAGACAACCATGGCAACGCAAACAAACAAATTGATTTTCTTCCTCTCCACGGCCACCCGCGTCGACCCTTCCGCACGTTCGTCTCGAGACCGGCGTGTTCAACCAGACGATCGCGAGTCGGGTTTTTATTTCTCATTTGCATCATCATCGGTGGCCGACGGCGCTTTTTCGTAATCTCATGTGTCGTGATGGTCAAACGCGCGATGTTTTGAGGGTTTTGGAATGTGTCTTGGAGGTTCGTTTTGAGGTCAAGTTGATAGAGCCTAATCTCGCGAGATGCAGGCTGGCGAGATGACGCAAGGAATCGCTGTGATCAGTGGTTTTAGATGTTCCGGAATGTTCTTTAAGCTTTTGGAGAAGGATTTTTGGTGTTTTGGGGTAGAAACCAGGGATGGAGAGCAGAGAAGAGAAGTAAGAATGGGGGGGCTGGGGGTCAGAAGACAAACTAGGAGGCCCGGTCAAAGCAGAAAACACAGTCCAGCTGTTTGCACTTTTATTGATTGTGGTCACGGGATTTGTTGGATTGTTAGAATTGCTATAGCGAGTCCGAAGGTGTCGTAGTATGTAGTGATTTCTAATATTTGGAACTTTTGCTTGTTGTGTAAGTCAGCTGACTGGGCCTTAGGCATGTTAGTGAACCGAGTAACCCCAATCTGGACGAACCTAAGTTGGTCTAAACCGGGAGGTCAAAACTGAGCAACCCGGGATTAGTCCTTAACAATAGATCCCAATCGGTACAAACTTAGTTAGTCCTAACCGGGAGATCCTTATCTGGACAGATCTGGATTTGGCCAAATTAAAAGATCCCAATTCGGATGAGGTTTATTCCCATCTGAAATGACCTAAATTGACCCAAACAGGGTCAAATCAGCCGAAACTGATCCTAACCGGTAGATCCCGATCGGAGCAAGCCTGAGCTGGTCCGAACCGGGAGATCCTCACCTGAAGGAACCCAAGTTAATCCAAACCGGGTGATCAATATGAACTAATCTGGGTCGAAACAGTGTCAAATCTATACAAACCCGGATAGGTCCTAAACGGTTGATCCTAATTTGGGCGAACCTGACCTGAATTTGACAAAATTCAGAGATCCTTATTTGGATGAACCCTGATTGGTCCAAATCGGGTAATCCCAATCTGAACTCATCTTAATTGGTCCAAACTGAGCCAAATCTGGACAAACCGGAATTGGTCTTAGATCCCCATTTGGGCAAACCGGAGTTGACGCGAATTCTAGATGGACCTGAATAGTTCTAACCGAGAGATCTGAACTTGGACGAACCGATAGGTACAAACTGGGAGATCCTCATCTGGATGCGGGTGATCCCGATCTGGACTATTTCGGATCGGTCCAAACCGGAAAATCCTAATCTGAACAAACTGGAATCGGTCCAAATCGGGTAACCCCAAATCGGACAAACCTGGGTTTCCCATCCTGGCCAATTTCATTTCTCTCAAGACCTCAAAACCCCAATTTTTTGGTTGTTTTCCCATCCTGAAAAACCAGTTTTTAGTTGCACCACCTTCACGAAACAGACCTCATTTCTGGCTACGTGCCAACCTAACTCTAACCTTCCCGGAATTGATAAATGACCAAGACTCCGAGTTTACAGTCTCCTCTTACATCAGCTTTCCCCATTTTCGAAACTCTCTCTCCACGTGCCCCGATGACACACCTCTGTCCTTGATGGCACCCTTGATAACCTCTCCTGGTCTTCCGATCTCTTAGCTTACTGATCAACTTCATGGCCATCCAGACCCAACTCCTTCTTACGACAGAACCACCCAGGCAGTTCCTCTAGCAAAATTTGACCTTTGCACAAACGCGAATTTCGAAAAAGAATCTTGATCTTAGGGCATCGGTAAACAAACAGCACCCCGACCATTAGGTGGTGCCTGTGTGTGGAGTCGTCGTGGTCGCTGCTGCTGCTGGCGCTGCGGCAGTTCTTGAGTGAGGAAGCAGGCGCGGCGATGGGAGTATTAGCGACAAATGGTACACCCTGATGGGCTCGTTGCTGCTGATTGAGATGCGGGATGATGACTGTTAGGGTGTTGGGGTGACAAGCTTCGGGGTGGTGGTGGTGATGATGGGATGGAAGTCTGTTTAAGGGCTTGTTTGGTCTGGCGGGGATGTGTTTTGTGGGTTGGCCGCGTTCCTGATAAGGCGTTTTCGGGGGTTTGTTGGTAATAGTGATCAATTGTTGCTAACTGAGTGGTACAAGAGGGTCATAAGAGGTTCCTGGGTGACCCAGACAAGAATCTTCCTAATCCAAGGCCGCGAACCCCCCGCTCCCCTAACCTAACCCACCCGAATTCCCACATTTCAGAAGTGCGAAACCATTCAAAATCGGTAAAACACGATCACAACGCGGCTCGGACCGCCCGACGAAGCTGAATCGCTGCAGAACCGGGAAATCAACGAAAATGAGTTTCCGACAGCGGCGTGGCAGCGAAAGCGACCTGAGCTTGCCAGGAGTCACCATCAAGAAGAGGTAAGAACACTGCATGCCTTGCCCTTGTTGTATGTTAATGGTCAAAGGTCTAGCGTCCTGGAGAAACCCGAGAAAAATGAGAAGAAGCGGAAGAAAAGCTACGCGGGAAGAGCGAGTCTTCCCTGCAATAAGAGGAAATGGGCCCGTGGGCCGAAGCCGTCGATGGAAGAGATGCATGATATCATGTTCTCGCAAGAGCATAATCATAATGAGCCTGTAAGTCAAGAATTCTACACATAAAAATTTTTCAAAAGTCAAAAATTGCAAAAAGAAAAATTTTAGCCGAAGGCGGATTCGAACCCGGGTGCTCAGACTGCTAAGCGCCTTCGCTAACCACTAGGCTATAGCCGCAAGTCTGACTAGAATTTAGCTCAAAATCGCTCTTGTAGCCTAGTGGCTAACAGGCTTGATTCAGGATTTTGGGGTCTGGGTTCGAGTCTACCTGGGTTCTAAAATTAAATTTAAGCATTTTACTGAAATTAGGCAATTTTAATAAACATTGACATTAAGAAAACCGCGAAAATAAGTCTAAAAAAGACCCAAAAAACGCTCGCCGCCACACAACCACCGCTGACGGCTGGGATGGCGGTATGTCACCAACACACAGCCGCGTTGTGGGTGCAAATGGCGTCGCAGCGCATTGCGAAATAGCTAATTTTTTCGTTTCTATTGGGAATGGATGCGGCGGCAAAAGATGGCGTTTGAAATGAGGATGAGGAGGCCAAGGGAGGAAGAGAGAGGAGATGCTTGTCATAACCACAAGTGAAGAGTTCAGTTTTACGACTTAAAAACCCAAATTAAAGTTCAAAAAACGCGAAAATCAAACTTAAAATTGTTTGGCTGTGAGCGGACTCGAACCTGAGCTCACCGCTTTCCTACAAAACCCAACCTAATTTCTTAAATCTTGCCATTTTCAGCGCAACGTCCGCTTAACAACCAATCACTCACCTCGTCTTCCCACCTCTCCGAGCACAAACAGCGTCCCAGACTACAGATGTCTGAGCAAAGTCTCCGAGCGTCCTTCCCAAAAACGAGAATTCTGGTCCCTGGTCGGCATACCTTCAAACACATCACTCCTGATCCAGACCTCAGGACACCGCCAAGAAGATCCTGAAAAAAGGCGTCCAAGAGAATTTGTGGAAGCAGCAAAACTAGCGCTCAACGAGGCGAAACAACGCAAGAATAAGCGAATCGAAACGCTGGAAGTGGAGCGTTGCGAAATGCGCGGCGAAACGAAGGTGACTAAGGGGAGCTGTTGGGAAATGTATGACGATGAGCGATGTTTTTAGGCGTACATCAAAGTGGACGATTTGAAGAAGGCGAAGATGGGGGATGTCTTGTGGGTGCAGCTTCAGGCGTATTTTGCGGGACGGTAAGTTAACAAAAAAATTAACTCAAAAGTCCGAAAAACTGCTTAGAACGCCTTAGCTGGTATCAGGCACGACCGGTTCGAACTTTAAAATCAGTCAAAATGAGATTATTCTAGACTATAATTACCGAATGAGACTTTTTGCACTCAGACAAACATGAAAACCAACCGCTCTTTTCAATTCAGAATTGGAAAAATGACTTTTTTAGACAAAACCGCAGTTTTCCAGACACCCTAGAATACCTAGACATTCTGAAACACGTCAATTTATGGGGCTCCAGGCACCGAATCGTAGACACCAAAACTTTTGAAATCCCCACCGCTCATTGCCTATCGTGCAGTCGAAATGCGTTTGGTGGAGGCTTACCCTCTTAAACACCTCGATTATTCCGACCAGTCCCATGTTGACATTTTGTCTGCAATCACCTCTCGGAACGAAATCAAGCGTCTCAGTAGCCGAGTGGCTACCACACTTGCCTACCACCCAGAACATCCGGGTTCGACTCCGGCCGCAAACCCCAAATTTCCTAACCCCCAAATTCACCGAATTTAACCTTTCTCATCATTTTCCAGCTACATGGACGACGAAAGCAGTCAACGCAAATCGATCAATGACCATGACGAGTACATCCTAAAAGAGCGCAAACGTCTCCAAGGCGTCCTCCAAGACATCCGAGACTTCCGCTTCGAAATGAGCGACCTCTACGCCACCACTTTCAATGACCGGAACACGTGGTTCCAGACCCTGAGCAATGACTGCTACATGGAGCATGTCCGAAATGCCCGAAAAAGCGTCAATGCGCTCTTGACACGATTTTTCGAGTACTGGGACCTGTTTCCCAGGTTCAAGGCAATCTTTCCTAAAGCCGAAGGTCAGCGAGATGTGTCCGCTGAGGATAGGGAGACGATGTACAAGCTGGACCTTTTGATGGTCTGGTACAACAATTTCGACTTTCTCAGAGATCTCATGAAAAACGTAGGTTTCCAAATTGATGGTAAAAGTCTACAGTTCGGATTCAGATCGGAAATATCCTCATCCACCGCGCTGCATCTGGCACTCCGGTCAGCACTCGATCCAGCCGCTCTTCCACGGAAACCTTCCATTTCTGGCCTAAAGACGAAGGTCACTCTCCCTCACAATCCTGGGCCAAGGTCTACCACCACGAGATCCACGACGACATGGACGATGGATTATCGGTAAGAGCTACAGTAACCCGGGTTCTTTAAAGACTCAAAATTCCAGAAAAACCCAGAACTAGAAGAAATGAACGCGGAATTCGAGAACCAAGAAGGATACAACGAGTTCCTACTCGAAAGGTTCAAGATGCTCTACAGGGAAGTGGTCCAACAGTCGCTTCAACTCCGTGGAATGCGTGAAGTCTTGAACGAGATTGCCTTTGTCAGCAATAGGATTCTGGAGAAAGCTGCCAAAGCGCTGATCATGAAGAGGTCTTATGCGCATGTGGCTAGTGACAGTAATATTCTGGGTCATTCGATTGGGCATCAGGAGTCTTCTAAGGTGAGCTTTAGGACCCGATTCTGAAGTTTGGCTACGTGGTGTAGTGGCTAGTGAGGTGGGCTAACGATCCAGAGGTCTCGGGTTCGACCCCGCCTGGAAGCTCTCAATTCAATTTCGCTGTTTTTAATCAAAAGAGCCCGGCGGGATCGAACCCGCGACCTCTGGACTGGTATCCTACAACGCTAACCACTGCACCACGTGGTCAATTTCGAAGTATTGCTCAAATGTACTGTATTTTACGTTTTTCAGCACACGGACGAAGTGACCCTAAACAGCAAACACTTCGCTTTCATGAATCTCCCCTCATTCTACCCGTTCTTCCAATTCCTCGTCACAATCCCAGTCGACCTCGTCGAGCAATGGTGCATCGCAAAATCCACCCGAAGCGAGAATCGGGTCTCAAAACGCGATCTCCTGACCATCAATACCCTCATCGAAGAGTGTCACGAATGCCTGAATGCCGCATTAGCCGTTAAAGACCAATACGTCTCATTCGTGAAGATCACCTGTCTGGATCCTCATCACCATTTTGAGTATCTCAAGAGCTTTGACACGGAGTTGGTAAAGATTTTCTTGGTGAGACCAGACCCGTTTTGTTGAAGTGGTAAAACTCGGATTTAGAAGTACTTTGACTACCTCCACGAGTGGGCAGACAGCGGATCCGATTTCTCAAGTAGCGATATGGAATGGAGTGCCGCGACCCAGACTGTGGATAAGCTGATAGCGGAATGGAGGCTGACGAAAGCCTGGACTGTGTCTATTCCTTCGGCGGAGTCCGAGGCGGCCACCAATTTTTGGTAAACTTGGAAAAGTCAGACTTTCCTAAAGTCTCGATTTCAGCCACATTAGCAAGAAAGTCCTCAAAGACTTGGTTCTCTCATTCCTGCGCTCAGAAGTCGAGGATATCGAGCGCATGGGAGTCCAGGACGAAGACCACGAAGAGGCCCACGACGACACTTTAGGAGGAAATGAGTCTTTCGAACTCGTCGACGACTCGGCTCCCGAACGGAAACATTCGTCCCACTCCGTTGTCTTCATGCAATGTCGCCGGATTAACAGACTGATCCAGAATCTTCGCTACAGGAGCCTCAAAGCTCTGACGTTCCTGAAGGCCATCAGCAACGACTTGGAGTTCTGTGCCAAGTACAAGGTGAAGCTGGATGCGGAAATCACGGGAGAATACCTCGTTGGGGAGCTGCTGAGATCCGGGTTTGTCATGGTAGGATTGGGTCCTGAGACGATTCTTAAAAGGCTGTTTTAGCTCAAGTTCAAAGACTGCGAAAGCCTCCCATTCTACGCCATGTGTCCAATTCAGATGGGCAACAATTCTGACCTCATCAACTCTCTCCTCAACTGCATTTGTAGCCGGTGTTCTAAGCTGACGCCCCAGAACTCCGATTTCAAGCAGGACTCGATCTCCAAGGAACAAGGATCGCTGGACAACGAAGGGTCAATAGACGCGACCATGGAGACGTTAAGCCAGATGCAGCTGTCGGACTTCGGCCGAACGCAGAAGAACTTGCCCAATTTTCTGGTGGTTCTGTCGAAGAGTCTGTTCAACGTGGAAGACTATAATCCGGAGACGGACTTGCCTAATTACGTGACCTTCCAAGATATCAGGGATGTCCATATTAGGCACTCGACGGGGGTCAATTTGTCCAGTTATATTACGGTAAGTCGAGGTTGAATATGATTGGAGTGTTGTGTGGAGACAGCCAACCATAGCTCAGTTGGTAGAGCGGAGGACTGTAGTGTAGTGCGGAGATCCTTAGGTCGCTGGTTCGAATCCGGCTGGTTGGAATCTTTTTGATTTTAACCAAATTCGGATTTTTTTTCTGTCGTTTTTGACGTTTTCTCACATTACAGGTCCAAGAAAACGAAGTGTACATAATCTCGGAGACCCGCTGCGCCATCAAAGGCTGCTGCAAAGTCTTCGAAACCGTTTTCGCCGAATGTCCAGACCGGATGGAACTGTCCCATGACTTCTGCTCTCTCTACGATTACCTCGAAGAGAAACTCGACGAGTCCAGAGAAAAGGTCGTCGAAATCTGTAACTACGTCTGGTCCTACGTCAAGGAAATCAACTCCGCTGTTGGGTCAAATATCTCCCATGAGAAGGATAACGAAATCCGGCTTCTGAGGGACACGTTGCTTAGGTCTTACTGCCTGGCTTTTGAGGTGAGCTGAGTTTGGGTCTCAAGATTCTAAGATGCCCTTTAGATCACGAAGGAAGTCCTGCGCCTAATCCCAGCATCAGGAGGAGCCAACTTCGCCCAGCACTTCGTAAGCTACGTGAAACAGTGGGAGACGTTCCTGGAGGACATGATCGAGAAACAGCAGCCTATCAGCACGACTCTGTGGGGAGATGAAGCCTTTAACTGCATCCTAACGGGCTACAGCAAGTATTCAAAATTCTTATCTCCTGAAAAGGTCGACGTGAGTGGAGACCAACCAGTCCCAAGGCTGAAATCTTGATTTTCAGGCTCTGGAGGACTCGATTACGAACCTGCTAGAAATCAATCGGAAGACGTCTATGCGCAAGGTGCAGGCTTGGACTGGCCATAACAGGCACCCGAGCAGGTCGACGAGCACCAATGAGAACTTGGCCACGTTCGCGGCGTCGGATAAGAAGCCGCTGAAGCCAGCGGAGAGGATCCTGCTAGAGTGTAATAGCATTGACAAGCGCATGGAACAGAAGCTCTTTGTAAGTCTTAGGAACGCTTGAAACTCGGCCGAAATCCATGTTTCCAGAAATCGGGTCAGATCGGCCGTGAAACCCAATGTCGTCGGGAACCCTCGCGCTACTTCAAATCCGAGCGAAAAGCCCCCTTCAAGTGGCAATGCCTGGAAAAGTGCCTAGGCAGAGGACAGCAAGGATCCGTCCACGTGGTCTACGACACGGATAACACCAGATGTCTGGCGATGAAGCAGATCCAGATCCAGTATAACGACGAGGAACAGCTGACTCGTCTGGTCACCGAAGTCGAGAATCTCAGGAAACTGGACCATGTGAACTTGGCCAAGTATTACGGCGTGGAAATTAAGAATGTGGGTTCTTAGAATGTCGATTTTTGGCTAATTTTGAGTTCCAGGAGTGCATGATGATCTTCATGGAGTACTGTAACCACGGAACGCTGGATCGGATGTGCAGGGGAGAGCGGCTGGATCTGATCTACGTCAGGAGGTACACCCATCAACTTCTCTCCGCTGTGGAATACATCCACAGCCAGAATATTGTCCACAGAGACATTAAGCGTAGGCGCCTGCACCTCGCCTTAATTTCCATTTTGGCCCTTTTCAGCCGCCAACATCTTCCTGACCGACATGGACATCCTGAAATTGGGAGATTTCGGGTGTTCTTTCCGTCTCGCCACTGGGTCGACGATCGTAGGAGAGATCCAAGAACACATCGGAACTGCGTGCTACATGGCTCCGGAAATCGCGACAAGAGGAGGCGAGATCCCATCATCGGATACCGCAGATGGGGTCATTCCGGTCTATCATGGTTACGGTAGAGCTGTGGATATTTGGAGCACGGGTTGTGTGGTGCTGGAGATGCTTACGGGCAAGGTGAGTATGAGTTTTACTAGCCAAGATCATCCTGAACTCAAAAGGCTCCAACAGGACTAGATTAAGAGCTCGGTGATAGCCAGGAGGTCCCAAGTTGAATTGGACCTTTGAGTACCAGATCCCTATCCTTAAGCCAAGTCCTAAACCCCCTACTTCCAGAGACCCTACCACCACCTCAAATCCGACTTCCAAATCTACTACGCCCACGGAACCGGGAAACTCCCAGAAATCCCGCCAGGCCTGAACGAGATCACCCTGAACTTCCTGAACCGGTGTCTGGTCGTCAACCCCAACAAGCGTGCGACCGCCCACGATCTTCTGGCGGACGACTTTGCCAATATTCAACTCACCGAGTGATTTTCAAATGTACTTAGAATTTAGACAAAAAGGGTAAAAAGGTCCATGTATGATTTACTATGCAGGTCTGTGTGTATACGGTAGATGTCTAGGCGTTGTCATTTCGTTGATCTGTGATCGACGCTGGAAACAGTTTTATGGAAATAAACAGGTTTTTAGTCTTTGATTTGGGTCACTTTAGGTCACATTTGCCTTGGATCGAGCCGCCTCGGAAGCACTCAAATCGCCCCCTTCCCAAAAAGGCCATTTCCTCAATCAGCCGTCTGTCAACTTCCCTTCCCCACGCCTGCACTCTCGCTAAACTTGACCGTCAAATCCCCTCTTCGTCTTCCTCGACCTTCCCCTCAAGACTGCTTTAGGACGACGACGTCTCCGCACTCTCGACGTACTTGAGACCGCGCCGAATCTTTTAGGAACTGGGGGCGGAGGAGAGGAACACTTCTTCGATCCACTGGCTGCTGCCAGCCAGCTGGTTGCCGCGTGTTCGAAACGCCGCCGCCGCAGCACTGTGACGACGTTGACAACGAAGAACGAGGAACGCATCGCCGCCGCCGCCTCACAAAACGTTTGCGTTTGTGATGTGGGGAGAATAGGCGAGCGGGTGGTGGTGGAGATGATGATGGTGGCGCTGCTGCTGCTGCTGGGAAACCAGGAGCTCTCCCACCAGTCTATAAACTATCATCTGCTCTATGCGCTCCGCTTCCTCCTGCGATCGATCCCTCTCAAAAATTTCCGCTTTTCTACGTCTGGTTTATGCTATATAGTCGAGGTACAAAACTGGCCTGCACCGGGCAGACTGCATGCGCCTGCACCAGGCTTACACGTTGCCTGTACGCCTGTACAAGGCTTCCACGTTCCACCGCCTGGAGACCGCGTGCAGGCCAGTCTGTAAATCGAAAGTTGTTTCATCGCTCTCTCATGACTGATGTCGGCGTGGCTGGAGGCTGTTGTAACGTGGGGTCGATGTCTGGAAACCAGATCTATAGACAGCTGCGCGGCCGAGCGGGTGTAGGTTTCGACTGTGTTCCTGGGTTCCTGGGATCGTTCCAGCTGGTTAGGATAAAAATTTGAACGTTGGCGCGTTTTATGGCTTTGTATGAAAATGAAAATAAGCGAAAACCCAAGAAAAAAATTATGGGGCTGAAGGCGGAGTCGAACCTGGGACCTTTCGCGTGATAACCAGGAAGCCGGAACCATACCCCAAAGCCCCATGTCCAGCTTCCTTCTCTTCCCACCGGCACTTCCGGCTTGTTTTCCGCTTTTCCCATCGCATCTTGTCGTTGAGAAGCCGGAAGTAGCACTCCAATAAACTTATCGAAAAATTTTGCTTCCTTAAAGCTATTCAGCCTAGCATGAAATTCGGCATTTCCTAGGCTGCAACGGGAAATCCCTTTTATCCTCAAAACTGCCATTTTTAGACTGCACTTAAGGCCTAAGCGCATTCGAACCTCGCTCTTTCCTGTCCTTATATAGTACCCCTAACCTTCGTGTCCCCTCCTGCGTCGCTAATGAGCCAAATCCGAGGATGCCCTTTCCTGAATCGGCCTTAGGACTTTACATACGTCGAAATCGTCCTTCTTTGTCCTTCGGCACTCATTAGCTCATTCACGTCTGCCTCCATTGTCCCCTCCTAATACAATCCAATCTGCACTCAATTCTCGTCCCCTCCTCGGGGGAACCCGTATCACCTTCACGCCCTCCCGCGTGTCTTTTAAGCTTCGCGGTTGGTGTCGTGACGTGACACTTTACGAAACGTAGGCAAACACTCGTGCGCGCGGTTGACCTTTGTCTCTTTTTGTCCCAAAACTTTGTTGGTCGTTATGTTTGAATAACGCGGTAAAAAGCGTGTGTTAAGGGACACGAAAGCTAATTACAATAGTGTGGAGAACTGGTTTGGGAGGAGAGGAGAAAGTGCTCCATGAATAATCGATCGGAGTGACGCCTGTTTGGGGGTTTAGTGAAGCAATTTACGTCAGGAGAGAGAGTTCAGTTTTAAAGGTTTGAGATTTGTGACGATCGGTGTCAGTTTCTTAGGGAGTTTAGGTCGAACACGTGGGTTTTGACCTTGGGGATGCCTTGAGATGGTGGATCTCTATGGTTTGGTTTGTGTTTTAGACACCTGGGGATTGTCTAGAGACGAGGAGAAGTCTGGAAACGGACCATCTTGTCTGGATTTGGATTCAACACCATGTCTAAGCCGTCAATTTCCGTCTATAAACACCTTGGGCTCGTCTAGAGACCAGTTAGAGTCTGGGAACTGTGCTTTTTCTCAGCCATTCTGTCTGGATTTGGATTCTCGACTCGGTCGCTTTTCCACAGCTTCATTTTTGAGTTTTCCAGACATGTCTAAGCCATCAATTCCTGTCTATGAACACTTTGGGCTCGTCTAGAGACCAAATAGAGTCTGAAAACTGTGCCTTTCTCAGCCATTCTGTCTGCATTTGCATTCTCGACTCGGTCGCTTTTCCACAGCTTCAACTTGAGCACCGATCACCCGTCTGAAGACAAACAGAAGTCTGACAACGAGTCACTTTGTCTGGATCCCGGACTGCGAACCGGTCGCTCCTCGAAATATCATTTCTTGCACGTTCTGCCTGCATTTCTCAATTTTGCGGCTTCTGAAGAATAGCCTAAAGGCCCCCAGAGAAGCCTAATCTTCTCCCTCCCACCGATTGTTTATCCCAAATCGCCAGTTTTACGTCTGAAGCTTATGTGTCGCGCACGACGAAAAAACACACCCCCACACTCCTCTCAGACACGCGTTCGCTCGAGAGCGCTGGAGTTGTCTAGTCTGGGTTGTGGATTCTGTGGTCTATGACCCTAATGAAAAAGCAGAGCAGTCTGTTGATGAAAGGAGCGCGGAGCGAAGTCTAGACGGAGTTGGACGCAAGCTAATTTCGTGTGTTTGTCAGGCGGATTTTGGTGTTTTTTGATGGAGCGCGTTTGGACCTGCTCGAAGATTTCGATTTCAGGGAGTTTTGAGGGTTTATTTCGGACTTTTTAGGCTATTTTTGATCCGTTCTTTCTGCGGAATTTTCGCTTTTCACACGTGCCACGTTCCCATATGACTCGCCCCTGCACGGGAACAATGGATCCATCAGGGAAGGACGGAAATAGATCGTGCAGCTGAACGTTCCCAACGTGTGCAGCTCACAGCATTGCGGAAGCCGACGTTCCCCAATCCTTCAAAAACTAATCGCGGCAGGACCCTCGTGTGCAGTTCCATGCAATGCGATGCCTCTTTTTTGGCATCTCGCTCGCCCATTTCCGTCACGTTTTATCTCCCTCCGCATCGATCGACGCCAGATCGGGTTTCTCACGTGTTCCATTGTTGTGGTTTTAGGGAGTTTTTGTAGCATCACAGGCATCTCGTGGTTGTGCGTGAGGGGCGCGGCAGGAAATGGATGTTTTCAAGTCATTTACGGGGGATTTTGCGAACGCGAATTGCCGATTTTGTGGTCAGAATCAGCGCGCAGAATTTTGGGATTTGTGGAGTTCGTATTTCGATGCTCGTTTTGGTCCATTTTTGCCTGTTTTTCAAGCCCTAATTAATCTCGAATTCGCGTCGCTTCAGCCTAGATTTAGGGCTTTTCGCGCCTACCAAACCGCGGCATCGCGATCCGTGTTAAATGCGCTTTTTTCGTGTTCTCAGCGGCCCGAATCTGGCCCACGAAGCATCAGATTCCAAGCGTTTAAGGTTGATTGAGCGCATGCATTTTAGCCGGTCGGAAGCGGCGTTTTGAGGCCGAGATTCTAAGCGTTTTCCGGTGCCAGAAGTGGCTGCATTAAGTCCCTTAATTTCCGCTCTATCGCGCTGCGTTTCGAGACGAAAATTACGGCCATTATGAACCGAGATTTTCGAACTTTTTTCATGCGATGCAATCCTTAATTTCGCACTTTTTTGAGACCATATTTTGTTTTCGCGAGCTCATTTAAGTTTGTTGTTTTTCCGCCTACGCGTTCAGATCGTTTCCCGGCGCGTTAAGGAAGTCCTCAGCTGCTTGTTTTGGCTTTTGTTTCGCGCGATAATTTTGACGTCTCGGCTAATTTATGCGGCGCTTGAATTACCCAAGGACACTCTCGTTACTATGTAATCTATTTTCCATCCCTCTGAAAAGTACTTCAAGGTCATTTTGTCCCCTCACGGCCGGAAATAACACATCTCGCGCGCGTACTACACGCGGCAATCCAACACCGCCTCAGGTCATTCCCACGATTCTGTCCTGGGTGCTCATATGGTTTTTATGCGCGTGTGAGTATAAAACGTAAACAGGAGCGCCTTTCCCTATTTCTCTATTTCGCTGTGTTATGCTGCGCATATTATGGGCATCATGTGATTCGGATAATTTCGCGCGTTTACATTCTTGGTCACGCGGTGCGCGATTGCGATTTTGAGAATTTCAGTTTAGATGACGATTCGAGTTTAGCCGCGCGGCTTTAGACGCGCTTCCGTGTGGTCAGCTTACGTGGGATTTCGTGTTTTGATGCTCAGACATGGCTGTCTAGACGAGGGAAGTTGGAAAAGCGCCATTTTCAGGATGTGGGGTTTCGTGACCGGTCGGAAAAAACAACCGGTTCGCGAATTTTTATTACTTGAAAGTGAGTTTCCAGACTTGTCTGGTTTTTCGGATCCGAAATTATGACCGACCGGTCCTCTTAGCGCGAAAGCGGGATGAAACTATTGAAGACACGCGCGAATTTGAACTTTACGTGGCTAATTACGATTTCATTTTCAGACAGAGACACGAAATTAGCTGACATTTGGCGCTCCCGGCATCGACAAAGTTGCTCTCCGCGTGGTCGTCTTCTTTCATCTTCTCCCTCTCCTCCATCGTCGTCGTCGGTCGGCGCTCAGGACGGGCGTACGCTCAAAGCGCGGCTGGGAAATCGAATGCGGGGAACGCGGTCCTGTGACGCGAGACTGCTCTATAGACCGGAGACGTCGTCGCTGAGCGGTTGGCTGAGGCGCTGCTATCGATTTAGTTCGGAGCTTTCAGTTGGTCCTGGTGCTGCAAAACGTTGTGCTGCATCGCTTGTGAGAATGTGAAGAATAGCGAGTGCTGCGAGCGGCGGGAAGCTATTGACTATAACTTTTTGATCTGCACTGGGCTGCACGCATATTTTGGCCACGAATTTTCGTTCCCGCGTCGATTGATAACATTACTATACTGTCATCGCTCTATTTTCGTGTTTTTGCCGTTTTTTAGTAACTTCTGTGATCTTGACTTCGGCTGCCACGAAGGATATATATTGTCACGCCGTGTCACGACGCCGGCAAAGGCTGGTCAGAGACGATCATCAGCTACGCCGCACACGAGGCCACACATCGGACTCGCACCGAGCGGTGCGTCGTTCTCGGGGTGCGTCGTCGGCGATGGCCGTGTCGCCGTATTCAACGTCCACCGCCACCACCACTACTGCCTCCACCCGATTGAGATTGATCGGACGGAATTGGGAAAGTGCGCGGGTTGAAACAGCACCGGCCTTAGAACGTGTTTTACGTGCTGTTCGCGTTTCACGAAGGTTATTGTTTCGCATGTGATAATAATGTTTGTGTTTGTTTCAGGATTCCTCAGGGCGCGGTAGTTGGCTAACGATAAGATGAGTTGCCTTCAGAAACTCCGCGAGGATATCTCTCTACTGACCAGTGTGTTCCCCAGAGGCCATCAACGGTTTCAAGTAAGTTTCACTTCTTTTTAATGTCGTAGGGAACGCAGCTGAAATTCCACGTTGTTTGTTCAGCTGAGATCAGTCTGTTAGACCCATTGTTGTCTGGATTCGACTTATGTCTAATCACGCGGGTTTGTTCTGATTCCTAAAAGCCATTCCGAGACTTTTTTGGCATGGCGGAGCGGTGGGTTACGTGCCAAATGAAACCCACCGGTCACTTGTCTGGCATTTTTGAAATGATTTGACATAGGAATGCTTAAACTGAAGCTTGTCTGGCTAGAATTTGTCTGTAGACAGAATACTAAACAGTCTAATTTTCAGATTGTCTCGGCTACTATCGATGAAGTCGTAGTCCGATTCCTGGACTCCACCGGGCGAGCGATCACAATCACTGCCAACATCCAAGAAGACTTCCCCAGGACGCCGCCAATCTGGTTCTCCGAGTCCGACGATCCTGGAGTCTCCGCGGTTCTCGAAGCCCTCTCCTCATCCACGGCGCCTCCTCCTCTCACCGGCGTGGATCACCGTGTCTCCATGCGCGGCCAAATCCATTACCTCGTCTCGAAACTTTGCGACTTCTACAACATGGCCATCCCTGAAGAATTAGTCCAGATTGTCCCGGCCGCTGGCGGCTCCGGAGGCTCTTCGGTCATCGACGACCGCGACGAAGGCCACGAAAGCGGCGATTTGGATAGCTGCGATGATGACGACGAAATTGATCACAACCTCGACGCTGAGATGAGCGATCAAGAGGAAGACATGATGTGCGACATGGAAGATGTCCGAGAAGCGGACCCGCAGTCGGACACCGTCGATATGCAGCCTGAAGGAGTCCAGGTTATGAACAGGTTGAGCCAAATTCAACGCGACAAGCACCTCAAGGGCCAGTTTTCTGGGTCGATCACGTCCAACGATCGACTGATGAAGGAACTCCGAGAAATTTACCGATCTGAAAATCTTAAGAGTGGTGAGTTCTTTCTACCTTATTATTCGATCCAGACAGGGACTAATTAGTTACTGTCTGGAACCGAAAAGCGACCACTTTTTGATTTTCGGCTGGAGTCAAAATGGCGTTGCGCTTTCATGAGACTCCGGAACGCACGTCGTCTTCCTTTTTTCATTTCCAGTAGCTCCGAAATTGCTTGCCGGTCGTTTCCAAATCTCACGTTTTCCTCATAGCGATATCCTGAATTCCGCTTTTTCCAGGTGTGTACTCTGTCGAACTCGTCGACGACAACCTTTACGACTGGGTGGTGCGCCTGTACAAGTAAGTGCCAATTAATTATTCGCCGATTTTATAGCTTTGTCTATAATTACAGAGTCGATCCCGATAGCCCGCTGGCGAGCGATTTGCAAACGCTGGAGCGAGAAGGCAAAGAAGCGTTTATCCAGTTCAGCTTCGGCTTCAAAGAGACCTACCCATTCGAGCCGCCGTTCGTGCGCGTCGTCCAGCCACACATCGCCAATGGCTACGTGCTGAGCGGAGGAGCGATCTGCATGGAGCTGCTGACGAAGCAAGGCTGGTCAAGCGCCTACAGCATCGAATCGCTCATCATGCAGATCTCCGCCACATTGGTCAAGGGAAAGGCACGTGTGCAAACGGATTCGACCATGAAAGTGAGTAACCAGTTTTGAAGTCTTTAAATAACCTTTTCTTCAGAGTATCTACACCCTCACCCGTGCTCAAGCGTCATTCAAGTCGTTGGTCCAGATCCACAACAAGTCCGGCTGGTACACGCCTCCTAAAGAAGACGGTTAAGGATGTCCACACGCCAATGATTCTATACCTCTATCCATCAGTTAATGATATGTTTTGTCTTCCCATCGTGAATATGATCCGAAAAACAGTTTTATGCTCTTTCCAGTGTTGTCTTTTCTGTGTTCCCGATTGTCTTTTGTTTTTGTCCGACTGTGTCTGAATACTTCCGTGCGGGTGCATCCCCACCAGAGTTTCCGTGCTTTCACACCTTACGATTTACGCATCATCGTCAAAAAGAGTTCCGTTTCCAGATTCGTTAGGTCAACTGTCCTCCTACTCATCCTCTCCTCTGATCGGCAAGTCCGTTATCGCACCACTGTTTTCAGTCTCGTTCCGCCTTCCTCATTATCTGACTGTGCACAACTACCACCACCACCTTCCATGCATTAGCAAACTGAAATGGGTATCAGTGTTGTTCTGTAATAAACGATACGAGGTTTTACCACGTCAACGTCGTCAAAAAGATAAGAGATTTCATCCTTGAGTTCAAAAGCCTATCATAATATGTACAAAAATGGAGTTATAATGAGGTATCGCTTGGAGCGTATCTCTCGCTGTTTCACAGGTCAGGGAATCGGTTTGAGTCTTCGCGATATGATTTCGGTATCCGGAACATCTTGAAAGTTAGGTCGTCGCGGAAGACGAATTTCTGGAACGTCACTTTCGCTGAGATTGTCGGCAGGAGTGGGATTTCTGAAATGGAATTAGGATTAGGCACGTAATTAAAAGCGGTCTCGACACGAAAAGTCGGTTAGATTGGCTTGACTTGAGGGACCGTGGGCCATCCCACCGTATCTTCCCTAGGTGGACCGGTCGGACTGACCGGTCGGCCAGACTACCGTAATCCAACGTCTGGTGTCTACGGAAGGCTAGCCAAGTTTGTTGTCTAAAGGATCAGCCAGACAGCGAAGCCTGGAAACGATCATTTGGGGCGGTCGTGCAGGAGACGACCGGCCGGTTTAGGCGTTATTTGCACACAAACACGACCGGTCGTTCTTGTCTCGTCCGCGTCAAATGACCCTTTCCAGACACCGGATCCAATTCCAGACACCCGACGAGATTCAAAACCCGGCGCCTGGCTGATTCTAAAAGGCCAACCCGGTAGACCTAGACACCATTCCCAGACAATCGCGGCCTTCAGTCACCCAAATCCTAGACATACTCCTGTTCCCAGACTGTCTATCCCAAGCCCCCTTAACCCCACTGTAAACCCACGCTTACCAAGTTTCACAGGGAATCCAGGAGGCAGTTTGACTTCACAGAATCGTCGTAACTTGTTCAGATGCTTGAACGGAGCGATAATCTCGAGGATGTCCACCAGGACGCTCACGGATAACGGGAACTGTTCACTCTGAAAATCACATCCATCAATTGCGAACTCCTCGATCTCCGACTCACCATCGCGACACAAGCTTTGAACGTCTTGGAATTCGACTTCACCATCTGCAATCGTCCAAGTGGAGGAGGGAGTCCCGGGGCAGCTCCGAGATACTCTTCCCACGTCGTCGCTGGACGCCCAGGCGGAGGGAGACTTTTGCGGTGGTTGAAAGTCTGAAAGTACGGTAATCAGCAAACTGACTTTTGAGGAATGAGTCTTACTCTGGAATCTTCGTCCGGAATGTTGGTATTGCCGATAGAGAGACTCTGCATGAACGCTTTGTTCTTCTTGATGTCGTCAGAGGTCAGGTGCTCCCTGCGCTTTCGGGTGACGAGCGTCATGCCTTCGATTGAGTAGTAGTCTGAGTCATATTCGCCGACGGTTTCCTAAAAAAGCCATAAGCTACAGTAACCCAGTCATCATTAGATAAGAACCTCAAGCATAATAAGCCCACAGCGTTCCTAACCCATCTCAAACTGCTCACTTACCGACTTCTCCTGCTTGAAGATCCACCCAGAATAGGCGCGCTCAAAGGTGATCGGCTTCGTAGACATCTGTACAGACACGATATCAGACGACATCAGCACGTCGACTTCTTCGTCCAACTCCATCTCGGACTCGTTATGCCGTACGCGTTGGAACACCTTCGCTTTGTTGTCTAGGATCACGAGCTGCTTCGACTTTTCGGCGGTTGAGTTGTAGATGAAGGAGATGTCGCCACGTTCCCAGGTTCGGTCGTTGAAGTCCACAAGAGTCGTGTCGAGCCGGAGCGAAGTCCCGCGTTTGTAGATCTTGCACACGTCCGAGGGCAGCATTTTGGAGAGGAGGGGAACTGAAACAGAGGAGTGGTTAGGGGGAGTTTGAAAGTGTCTAGACATGAGTCGTCTGGAATGGCCGTGCTGTCTAGAACGACATCACAGCCGCACTGTTGGCTTCGAAATGGGAAAATAAGTCTGACGAAACAGTGTCTAGAAACGAGCTGAATTTGTGAGTTCCAGACGTCTAGCAGCTGTCTCTTAGGCATCATACTCCCTGATACTCGACAGAAGTGTCCAGAAGCTAGACACAGCCACACTGTTAACCCTAAAGCGGCAAAAATTAGTCGATCTGGCTTTCAGACAGTTGGCGCCTCATAGGCCCTATTCAGACATTTCCTTGTCTGAAACCAGCAACGACCGATCCCTTCATCCCCAAGTCCAAAATGACGCCAATTTCAGGTCTAGACATGCCCACGTGACGGCACAAAAGTCTCATTTCGACCTCACAAGTCACGTAGGCCGTAGGCTAATTAGGAACAACTTACTCCAACTATGAAAATCCCATTTGAGCTCCAAGTAGAAGTCGCCGATCCCAGAAAGCATTTCGACCAGATGAGGCTTCTTGGAGGTCATGCTCTCCCTCGACTGAGCCTTCAGCTTCCTCAGCATCGTGGTGATGATTTGTCGGTCACCGTAGCTGATCGCTTCCATGAGGGTGTTCCAACCGTCGCTGTTCTTGATCTTCACCGGAGCGTTGTGAGCTAATAGAAGGGCAGTGGCTTCTGAAACAGGAATTCGAGGTCTTCAAGCTCCGCGTTTCCAAGACTCACCTCGATGACCCAGCATTGTGGAGATGTGGAGGGCAGTGTTTCCATGCATGTCTTGCTCGTAGAGGTCAGCGCCTGAAATTAGCCCATTAGAGAGTGAACAAGGAGAAACGTGGACTTACCGCCTTGGATTAAGTGAGATATGAGCTTCGTGTCATTGAAAAAGGCGGCCCTATGAAGAGGAAACCGTTCCAAGTGAGCCATGGCGAAATGAGCTGAAAAAGACGGAAATTAGAACGTGATTCTAAGGAAGAAAAATCTCGCAATCGCGCATAGAATTTCATTATTAGATGGCCGTCTGAAGCTGACAGCTAATCACGCGAAAGTGACACGAGGAGGCTCGCGAAGAGGGCAAAATACAAACTACAGAGATATGTCAGATCCTAATGCCTGAAAAGACAAAATCCAGCCTCTAATTCGTTTTCATAAATCCGATTTCCAAGGCAGCTGGGAGCGCCTGGAGATCGAGTTATGCGCGTCGGGATTACGGGGTCTGAAACACGTGGAATCCGGGCACTAATTGCTAGTTCGTCCCTAGCGGAGGCCCCTAACGCTTCACCTCCAATTACGAAATCGATATGACACCCGCGTATCTCCAACGCAATCATTCAAAACCGGCACCAACGCGAGCCCCTAAAAACTACTCCATGTTTTCCCAGGAGCAACACGAGAACCAGTTCCCGTGGCGCGAAAAACGTGGCGCGGACACCAAAAAGCAAAAGTAGCAGACGGCGAAATGGGAACCTAATTAAGCTGCGCGTACTACGTCAGCAAAAAGTCCAAGGAATTTGAGGAACTGACGTCAAGGGTATCTCCCAATGGGAGACTCCCATTGTTGGAAACGTCAAAACAAGATTCCTTACTCTTGTCAGGCATATGCCATGGCTAAGCGCAAACAAGGTGGAGGCTTTAAGGACGAAATGACGACTTTGGAGGAGTCGCAGCGAACTAGAGGGGAGCGCATGTGGCACCATATCAATCGAGAGGTGTGCTTGTGGCAGCATTGGGGCGCAGCAGCCGGCCGTTCGAGAAGACGAGCAGGACGTTGTGATTAGTCATTCCCGCCGCGAGGAGCGCTATCTCGACGCAATGAAAAACGAATATTTTGCAGGCAGTCGACGGTGCACAAAGGTCTTAACAATCAACTAACTAACTGGCCTACACGGGACTGGATACACACACACACAAACGCACTAAGGAGGCGGCGACGTTCTATTAGGGTGGAAATTGTCGCAACGGACTTATTGGGGTGGGAAGCGCGGAGGGGAGACAATCGCCTGCACTGCCTAAAAACGCGTTTTTGTGGTCTCCCTAATGACACGACGATGTGACGGAGATGCGCCGTCGCGGCAGTAAAGCGAGTAAGCGCAAAAACTCGCCGGGCACGCTGATATGAATTGGGGTTGATTGGGGTGGACGCGTGCATAGAAGGGACAAAATCACAAACACAAAAAATCATGAAAGTGCTTCGTAGGAGCACGAGATCGAAACCATGAAATTCCGTAAGCTCAGGGTAGTGAAACGGAACTCCCACGCTCAAATTAGCATCCGCTAATCTCTCTCGTTCACGTGCTCCCGCGTGCCCTTTTCAACGACTCTAACCCTCAACTGCCGCGCACAAATTCCAATCCAAAACGAGCCATTTCACCACCCAATTAAAAACTGACAAAAACATCGTTTCCTTACGCACTCAACTGGAAAGGTCTTCGATTCTTAGAGCAAAACAAAACGTCCATCGAGTAAACAATGCGCCTGCTGCTCCCGATGCCGTCAGCACGCTCCCATCACGCTAGCAAATTGACTGCCAAAACCCGAAAATAGACCATAAAAAGAGACTAAAGAACGGCTTTCAATATTTCAGGCTAAATCGTCGCGACAGGCAAAGTAGGAACGTCCAAAGCGATTTAATTAAACAGCCAAGCTGAATCCAGTTTTCCAGCTATAAAGTGGATTTAGCGGCACGAAAGCGACCAAATTTAATTAAAATTTGAGTAAACACCTGCTTAGGGAGTGGATACAATCGGATCGGGATTTGGAGCGCGCTTGTTTGGAGCTTAAACGTGCGTAAAAGCGCGTAAATCTGGACTTGGCGGGATCAGACATCACAGGGTCTGCATGTCTGCAATTCCGGTCTAAAAACGCCGAAAATACCGGCTAGACGTCTCAGAAATCCATTTTTATCGCTTTCATACGGCACGACCGGTCGGTGAATCAAAAACGCCAAAAATGAAAATTGCCGCTTAGCAGACAATGTCTGGAATTTCGTTTTTATCGTCTAGACAGCTTCCTACAATTCAATCAACATTACAAAATCGACCAAAATTATATTTCCAGACACTCAGATATCCTGCACGTCTAGCAGACCCCAAAGTGCACCCTGACAACTGCCCCCGACACCCGATCTAACGCGCAACTAGACACAATTCGATTAGTCTCAAATTACGTCTGAAATTCGCCACCAAATTGCATGATTACGCGCAGGAAGATGAATCACTCCGTTATTCGAAAACATTACAAAAGTTGGAATTGCAGTGACTAATGCAAACCATAAATCATCTACAGTAACCCTTAGACAGCTGAAATTTAACCGAGACACCAAAACGAGCCAATTAAAATGATTTATGCAGCGCTATTCGTCAAGCGGAAGAATAAACAAATCTTAGCGGGGGGAGCGCAACAAACAGCGCCCGAGGAGATGAAAAATAGGTCAAAAAAGGCGCGCAAACGCGAGTCATAAACGGCAATAAATGATTCAGTGTCGCTGCTCCGCTTCGTTAGCCGTAAATTTGAAAGTCGCCGCATGTCTTAGAAGCGCGGCGCACTTAAGAGTCCAAGAAGGTTCTGCGCAAAATTCCCATTAACATAATTGACTTTACGGAGCAAAATAGAAGCAAAATACGTGAGAAAAACGAAATTGAGCGGAAGTTGAGAAGATAGACCAAAAGTGAGAGATGGACGAGTGCCAGAAGACGCTCAGAAGAGCTTCACATGCATCATGAAGCTTATCAAGGGGTCCTAGCGACCCCAAACGTCCCAGTATGAATCAAAAAGCACACAAAATCACGCAAATATAGCTACAAAGCAATCAAAGACCCCAAAACGCGGGGGCCCAACCCAACTCAAATTCAAGCGCGTATATTCTCGGTCGTTAGTCAAACAAGAGCGAAAGGAGAAGAAGAAGACCCCACGAGCTAAATAAGACCCACACGGAACGAACGAGGAGGCACAAGAAAGGAGGAAAGAGGGCAAACACGCAAAGAAGACGACGAAGACCTAAACGAGATTTTATCGGTCTTCGGAGCGCACGCAATTGGACGAAGAAATGATGATCGGCGCGCAAATTAGACGCGCTTGGCTCCTAATCGTTTCGGTGCCGCGCGGGGATCCCCCTCTGGTCCTCGTTTTGTCTTCGGTTTGTCTTGTTTCCAGCGCCGGGACGCAGCGGAAGACCTCTGGGCGGAGCCACACCGAACGTGCGATATTTACGAGACGTTTTGGAGGAGACACGTTTGAAATAAACGACGCAGACTAGACGTCTCATCGCGGTGAGATGGCACGCACGATGATGAAAGGAAAGTTTTGTTTGTCTCTAAAATGCATTTTTTGTTTTCTTGTTTACGTGGAGCGGTCGGTGCTCGAGGAATCTCCGCTGGGCGTCACCAGCTGGTGACCTTGTGCGCGTTTTTAGGATTCCCCTGGCCTCGTTTTCAATCTGAGTGGAGCGGAGAAAGTCGAATTTTTGTGTGAATTTTTCATGCTATTTTTGTTCACATTTTCGTGCTTTTCAGGGACGCGCCACGTTGCACCACTAGCCTAATTCGGGGAATCGCGTTTTTGATTCGTTGTGCAACGTTCCCAAGGTGAAATTCGGGAATAATCGCGAAATTCGGCGCGGCGGATTTGTCCGCAGTTTTTTTTGGGGCTGTTTCGGCACTATTTTGTGATACGACGTGTTTATTGACCGGTCGTCAGTGAAAGATCCGGTTGAAAATGATTCCTGCGTGTTAAACTCGATGTCTCATCAGCGTCACTTCCAGATTATTCGTGCCGATTATTTTGAGGTAAAGAAAACTGGACAATCGGTCGCTTTTAGTTGGCCGGAAATGTCTGAAAGTGGCGTTTGTGACCGTCTAGACCAGCCGGTCAACGGCGAAAGATGAGTTGGAAATGAAGGCGACATGCGAAATTTCAGCTTTTTGAAACGCCATTTTCAGACATTTCGTGATGACCGGCCGGTCGTTTTCCGATGCGTGGTCAGAAATGACGTTTGCTGTCCAATTTTTTGTCTAGACCATGGATGTTTCACGTGTCAATTAGCTGACTCACGTGAGAATCACGAAATCGAAGTCTGTAGGCAGTTTCCGGCTTTTAATCGCTCAGGAAACGCTGTGTAGGTGTCACTTAAATCTGACATTTCCTGATTTCCGTTTCATCGCGACGTTTTTTCGTGTTAATTTGGTCAAAAATTGATTTCCTCGCGTTTCCAGGTCCGACATGACTCTCCGCCTCGCGACAGCGGCAACAAGACTGCCGGCGATACTGGCCCGAAGGACAGCGGCCACCGTCCCGACCACGCCGGCCCCATTGACGAACAAGAAATCATCAGAAGTTCTCGACAAGCGCGAGGACATGCTGGAACAGATCGATATCGACGACCTTCCGCGAGCTCAGAAGCGCTTTGCGAAGCAATTTGAAGCCATCAACGAAGACAGGATCAAGGAAATATTCGCCAGGAATAACAAGGTAAGCATGAGTTTTGCATTCCCATCTAATTCAGTTCTTCTAGAACCACATATCGATCACGGCCCTCATTCTCCTGGTCGTCGGAATCTACGTCTACACCCTCACCGCCGTCAAACAAGAAACGTTCCTGGAAGAGATCGACGAGGAAGTAGCCGTCGAACGCGCCCAACAAGCGGCCGCGGAGAAAACCAAGAAACAATAATTTTACTTTGTTATTAGGATTTTTGTTGTTTGTATGCCTAAAAGAATTTGCAATGCTTCAGATCACTGTGTTCCAATTTACGCCGTTTTGTCGGTGCCCTCTATCGTATTTTGTGTGTTTTACATTCCTAGCCTCGATTTTCAGATGGCCGAAGTCTCACCAGCTACCGGGCTGGACATGACGCCCGCGGGGATCTTCTGGACGATCCTTGGCGTCAACTGGGCTTTATTCCTAGTTGACTATTACTTGAGCTACCGTCAGGTAAGATTTCATGTTTTTAAGGATCGTTCTGAGCGCGTAATTTCAGTATCGAGTACATAAAGCCAATGAGAAGCGGCCCGAACATCTGTCCGAGATCATCAGCGAGGAAGAATACGACAAGGCCCGCAAATACAAGCTCGATAAGCACAAGTACAACTTCGCCCATCTCCTCTTCTCTCAAGTGGAGAATACGGTAATGAAGAGTTATGATAGTGGTCCCTAATCAGATATCTGCAGTTTATCCTGTGCTTCGGTCTCCTCCCCATCCTCTGGAACTTGAGCGGATCGATGGTGAAGCACCTCTTCAACACATCGAATGAGGTTCCCCAGTCCCTGGGCTTCGCCCTCCTGTCCGGCGTGATGTCCTCCATCCTCGACACGCCGTGGGACCTGTATGACACCTTTGTCATCGAGGAGCGCCACGGATTCAACAAGCAAACGATTGGATTTTTCTTCACCGACAAGATCAAGAAGTTCGTCGTTTCCCAGGTCATCTCCGCTCCTATCCTGACGGCCCTGATCTGGATCGTCCGCAATGGAGGCGACTACTTCTTCTTCTACGCCTGGGTCTTCGTATCAATCATGATCCTCCTGCTGATGACCATCTACCCGGAATTCATCGCTCCGCTGTTCGACAAATACGTCCCTCTCCCTGACGGCGAACTCAAGACCAAGATTGAAGAGCTGGCTGCTCGCCGCAAGTTCCCGTTGACGAAGCTGTACGTCGTCGAAGGATCGAAGCGCTCTGCTCACAGCAACGCGTACATGTACGGGTTCTGGAAGAACAAGCGCATCGTCATCTACGACACCCTGCTCAGCGACGAGATGAACGAGCAGATGAAGGAACTCTGGGGCAAGAAGGACGAAAAGGAGCCCAAAAAGAAGGACGAAACCGAAGCTGAGACGAGCGAGGAATCCCAGGAAGAAAACGCTGGAGAGAAGAAGCGCGCTCTTGGAATGCAGAACGATGAGGTCGTCGCTGTCCTGGGCCATGAACTTGGCCACTGGGAGCTGTGCCACACTCTCTTCAACCTGGCTATGACTGAGGTAAGTCTAGTCACTTTTCAAACAAATGGTTATGTGGGTTGTGTCTACGTGCCGAACTTGATGTAAAACCGGCCATTTTTGAACAGCCTGTCGTTGACGACCGGTCGGTCTTATATGACAGCTAATTAGTCATGGCTCTCTGTCGTTCCAGACAGTAACCAGACGTAGCTAAAGTGGCGCAGGTTGAAGAACCGGTCGGTCTGCTTCCATTTTAACCATTTCCAACTTGTCCGACCGGTCGGTCCGCACGTAGGCACAGGCTTCTTTGACATCAAGACAGCTGTCTAGACCCCAATTTAACGCATTTCACGTTTCAGATCAACCTCCTGTTGCTCTTCGCCGTGTTCGCGTACTTCTACCGCCAAGAATCGCTCTTCAGCGCCTTCGGATTCAGCACGCAGCCCACTCTTATCGGGCTGATGATCGTCTTCCAGTTCGTCACGGCCCCATACAACCAGCTGATCGGTTTCATCATGACGATCTGCAGCCGGCGGATGGAGTTCGCCGCTGATACCTACTCAGCCGAGCTTGGATATGCCAAGCATCTGAGCTCTGGTCTGATCAAGATCGGCAAGGACAACCTTTCCCTGCCTATTGATGATCCCTACTACTCCGCTTACAACCATTCGCATCCGCCAATCCCTGAGCGTATTGCGGCGTTGAAGAAATATGAATGATTTGTTGATGTTTAACGGTTTCGGATTAATTTATTAATTTATGGTCTAATAAAGTTGTTTTCTGTCTCAAGATTTCATTTCAGTTGCATCTTAACATTGGTGGGTTCTGGCATCATTCAGATGGAAACACGTCCGACCGGTCGATGGTCTTGCGTTCGCTAGAAATGATCAGTTCCAGACGGCACCAGACGCAAGTCTGCTGGCTGGATCACTTGTCTAGACCGGTTCTCCGTCTGACATCCACCTCTGAGAGGTCGAGGAATATGAGAAGCGGTCTCATCGTGTCGGGAGCCAAGGATCGCATCAACCAAGTGGAAACCGCTGCGATCACCGTTTTCCCATCCGTGACTCATCGTCCCTCGTGGCCCCGTCGATGGGAAATGACGTCAAGGGCATGCTGAGCTTCTCTTTCTCTATTTCAAGCTTTCGTGACTGACTTTTCCAAGTCATCGATAAGCTAATTTGTGCTCGCGGATTATGATTTTTTGCTAGCTGATCTCATTTTGAGCCATTCCAGCGTTCCTCCTTCCAAGCCTCATCTCCATTCGAGCGCATGAGACTGGTATCTCGGTTATGGTAAGTCCCAAAGATCCAACGATTTCCTAATTTCTGTGCCTAGCCTCGATTCATAGATTTCGACCTACACGCTCGTCCGCTCATGTACGGAGTTCTCCTGACGATCTGCAAAGTGAAGACGAAGAGCCGCTGGAATCCGGACGCTCCGAGGCACGAAACGTGGTATTTCAAGAAACTTCGCCCAGAACATTACGAGCGCGCAAGACGCCGCGGTTGGATCGCATCGATACGCTTGGAGCGGAACACCAAGTGGAAGAAGCATCGAGAGGAGTTCCAGCGACGCTTTGGCACGTCCGATCCGAAGAAATACTTTCGACGACATCCGGAGCGATTCACCAGGGCGTTCAAGGAGTACGTCCTTCGTCCTCAGTTTATGGATTTGTCGATTTTTAGGACCGGAGCTGTAAGTTTCTTGGCACCCAATGACGACTTTTAATATGGAGATTTCAGGATGACGAGCGCTCCTTTATCGAATACGTTCCAGCTGATGAGAACGAAGCGAACCAAGATACCGAAAGCAGTTTTGACGACGCAGAATCTCTCGCCGGAGCTTCAGAATACGAGAGCTTTGGATCTGATATGGATGGAGTTCAAGAATCCATATCTTTCGGTGACACTAGCATCGTAGGACCTGCGCCATCCTCGCCAAACCAGTCAATGCCAAAAGTGGAAACTGTAAGTATTTATTCGTAAATCTAAGCGTCTATTGTGCGCTTTTCAGGCTAAGGAGGACCCGCGGGATTTGAATCATCGCAACACCGAACAAGGAGATAGCCGTTATCTCGAACTGGACGTCACCCAAGAAGATTCGTCCTTCCACGACGCCGACAGCACAATGGGATTCGTCAAAACTGAATCCTTTAGCGAGGATCCAGAACACGGCAGCATCGATCCTGAGGTGGCTGCTGTTCAAGGATCGACGTCCTTCGCTGACATCAGCATTGTGGAATCTGCGTTATCCTCTCCGAACCAGTCGATGTCCAAAATCGTAACAGTGAGTTTTTTTCCACTGAATCTGTGCATCATTTTGGCAATTTTCAGGCCCAAGAGGACGCCATCGTCAACAACACAAGCCTCGCGAAAACTGAATCTTTCATCAGTGGTTCAGAACATGAAATCGAGGAAGTTGAAGCATCCGTTATCCAGGAAGAGGTCGGGAACGCTTTGAACGAAGAACCCACGAGGAACTCGGCAAATATGGATATCATGCGAGGTATGTTCAAGGGTGCCACGATGTGGGAAGCAAGCTTAAAGTGCCCAGAACCGACCGGATCGTAGTTCGCTGCCAAGGCAAAATCAGCTTCAACGAAAAGCTGGATTCCGTCTAGACTGGAACGGGTATTTCAGACATAGACCGGCCAGGTTTCGGCTAATTGACGAAACCGACCAATTCGCGTCTCTGGCCTGTCTGGAATCGCTTATTTCGAGCTTTTCAGCATATCGGGATCGGTCGGACTCTGATATCGCTCGAATCTGGGGATATTCGAATTGCGTACGTGACTATTTCCCATTTCAGAGCTGCTCCGAATACGTGAAGACATCGCGCAGATGGGGAACCGAATATCCCAGGTCGAGGAACGCATTGGGCGCACGGAGACCGGACTAGAAGAGCTTCAGCATACCTCGG
>KN166201.1:33680-50911 GCA_000757745.1 Steinernema scapterisci
TAAATGTGCGTTCCTATATCGCGAATATTGAAGATGGCAAGTCTGGGTTTTCATGCTCTGTTTGTACCTTATTCCAGGGCTTCATTCCGATTTGAGCACATGAGCTAGTCTCTCGTCATGGTAAGCGCTTCCCAAACGTTCATTTTCTGACGTCCTCATTAAGCCCGTGATCTTGGAATTCGACCTACACGCTCGGCCACTGATGTACGGAATCCTTCTGACCATCTGCAAAGTGAAGACGAAGGATCGCTGGAATCCTGACGCTCCAGCGCACGGAACTTGGTACTGGAAGAAACTACGCCCAGAAGACTACAAACGCGCAAGACGCCGCAGCTGGTTTGCCTTGACCCGCTTGGAGCAGCCGATCTATTATAAGTACCGTGAAGAGTTTAAACGACGCTTCGGAACCTCGAATCCTAGGAGATACTTTCGACTACATCCGGAGCGATTCACCAGGGCTTTCAAGGAGTACGTCCTCCGTCCTCAGTTCGTGGATTTGTCGATCTTTAAGACCGGAGCTGTTAGTATTTGGGATCTGTTCATGGCCTTCAATCTAGAGATTTCAGGATGACGAGCGCTCATTCATTGAATACGCCCCAGTTGATGAGAACGAAGCGAATCAAGATACCGAAAGCAGTTTTGACGACGCAGAATCTCTCGCCGGAGCTTCACAATACGAGAGCTTTGGCCCTGATATGGACGGAGTTCAGGGATCCATGTCCTTCGGTGACATCAGCGTGGTGGAATCTGCGCTGTCCTCTCCAGATCAGTCGATACCAAAAGTGGTAACCGTGAGTGATTATCCTTAAATTTAAGCGTTATTCTTAGCGATTTCCAGGATGACGATGAGGCATCATACATGACGTATGCCATGGCTGAAGGCGGAGATAGCGTTTGCCCCGAAACGGACGTCACCCAAGAACATCCGTCTTTCCACGACGCCGACAACACGAGCGGATTCGCCACAAGTGAATCATTCGCAGGGGCTCCAGAATACAATAGCTGTGGTCCTGAGATGGCCAAAAGTCAAGCATCGATGGCTTGTGGCGACATCAGCATTGTGGAAGCTGCGTTGACTTCCGATGATCCCGAGAAGCCGGCCGAAGAAGACCTTTCTTTCCACAGCGTCGCAGAGGAACCTGGGTCCGTCATCGTCCCGATGGTCAATGAAGCCACGGAAGATCCGACCGCTTTGGATATTCGACAAGGTGAGGTTCAGAACTATTGCATTCTATGGGTTTCCCTAAGGCAATTCCTGACTTTTCCCATTTCAGAACTGCATCAGATCCGCCAAGACATCGCAGAACTAGGATCCCGCATGGACCGCGTAGAAGCCGGACAAGAAGAGATTCGCCAAACCACCGCTGAAATGCTGCAAATCCTAAGGCGAGTTTTTAAATGACCATTTTGTTGTTTCTTAGCACTTATAAATCTTCTAAACGAATGTGTGCAAACGACTTTATGCTCCAACTCGTAACAGAATCAACCGAAAAATCAACAACAACAAAAATAAGCAAAATCAACAACAGAAACAGTTCTTACTCGTCCTGTTTCACCTTCTTAGCCTCGGACTCTCCAGAGGCGGGCGCAGCCTCAGCTGGTCTCTTTGCGGATTCCTTCGCTGGCGACTTCATCTCGGCGTCAGCGACAGCAGGCTTGGATTCTTCGTCAGCGAACACGGTCTTGGTGGACTTCTTCTCTTCAGCGGCTTCCTCGTTCTTCTCCTGTTTGCGGTCGTTACGGCGGTCTCCACGGAATCCTCCGCGACCTCCACGACCACCACGGCCACGACCACGTCCGCGTCCACTTCCGCGAGCGTTACGCTCTGACTTTTGCTTGTTGAAGTCGTTCCAGTAGTTGGTTTCGTCTTCGCCTTCGAGAACTGAGCCGGTCAGTTCCTTCTCGTTGAAGATGACCTTGCCGTCGGTTCCCTGGGCGACGGCGTTGTCCCAAGCGGCCTTGGCGCCGTTTTCCTCTCCTCCGAAACGGATCTGGGCCTAAAAATCACAATGGTAAGTTCAGATCATTCAAGAATGGTGAGTCGTGCCTACGCGCCAAATGAAAAGAAACACTCACCTTGTCAGATCCAGCCTCGTAAACGACGTATCCGACATCTCCAAACTTCTTGAAGAAAGTCTTGACGTCCTGCATGTTGGAGTCAGTGGGGAGACCCTCAACGTTCAGGACGAGTCCCTTGATGAAGACGGGGACCTTCTGGCTCTCCTTGCGCTCGGCGTTGTCAGCGGCGCGCTTAGCGTTCTTGGCGGTGCGCTCACTCTGGCGACGCTGCTTGTTCTCGTCGCTCTGCTTCTGCCAGAAATCGTTCTGCATCATCTTGTCCACCTTCAGCCCCTGGAAATGCGTGGCTTCCTCGCTATCGTTTGCGACGAACGCCTTGGCTTCTTCTTCTGTCTTGAAAGTGACGAAGATGGATCCCTTGAAGGTGCGAGTGGGCTTGGCACGGCGCATCAGGACGTTTTCGACGACTCCGAACTGGTTGCACCACTTAAGGAGGTCGTCCAACTCAGTGTCTTCTTTGAATCCTTTCTGAAAATAAGATCTCATAAATACGTGTCCACAAACATACTTATGACTTACCACATAGGCGGTGCGCAGCTTGATGACTTGCCAATATTCCAGGCACGATTCGGGGACATCCGTCTTCCGCCGAATGCTGCTGCGGTCTTCGTTGACTTCGACCACCTCGGATTTGGACTCCACCAGAGCGTTGGCGATGACTTCTTTGTCGTCGGAAATCATGGCGAGTCGCTTGAACTTCAGCATAATGTCGAGGGGTACCCCTGCAAGAGAATTCGCATCAGGAAAAGCCAAATTAGAAAATGCAACTTACATCCATCTTGGTTGTTTGTGATCGTTTCCAGCAGGAACTTGTCGCGGGGAAGATTGATATCACCGAAGTAATATTCGACCTGCTTGACGATCTTGTCAGCGGTAGCTTCTGTGGCCATTTTCGATCTGGAATAGGATAGAATCTGTCAAAATATGCTGGATTGCACGTAGCGCGAGGGGAATTGCCATGACCGACTGGTAACACAACCGAACGGCTTAGAATGAACACGCTAAACACGATTCCACAGCTCGTCTCGATTCGGAAATTTCGGCCGCTCGGCGTTGTCTACAACCAAATGAGTCAGACTCAGACAGTTGATTCTTTAGACGAAACCGACCGATCCACGATGAACTTGGCTGAAATGCGCTATTGAGACAAATGTTGAGACACGAGTTCCGAAAGACGTCTAAACACGAACAAGGATGAGACAAGCAAACGTAGACTAGTCTGAAAAGGCCACGCCGTCACCACCTAACGAGCCAAGCAGCCCACGTCGACCTCCCCACAACACATCTGTGGCCAAACGCAGCGCATAAACAACACGCTGACCACGGGGAAACAGCGTCAAAAATACGAAAAAGCCATGCCACAGACGAACGGATCGCCGCCGAATCGAAACTACGGTATTCACGCGATCTTGGTGGGAGCCTTGGCGGTGTTGAATCGGGAGCGATTGGGAGCGCTGAGCGAGAGAGAGGGTTTTCTCGTTTTCGCACCCGCGGCGCCGTGATTTCAACGTGTTTTTCGATCTCTTCTGGTGTATTTTGGCACTTTTTCACCGTGAAAACGTCTTCAACTGTGTCCAAAAACGGTTAGAACTGCTCACGAAGGCTCGCATTGTGGGTGGTCCATGGCGGATTCGGGACAGCTTGGTTTCACCAGGCCTTAGTAGGTGCTATTAATTAATTGTGGACAGCAAAGCGGTTGGATACGTGTGCGTCGCCGCATAAGGCGTATTGATTAGCCCAGGAGCCGCTGCGGGGCCGGCAAGATTGTTGACAGCGGCACGTGTTAATTTTGAGATGCGAGAGAGCGAGATGGAGACGAGGTTGGGTTGATGACAGGTGTGCCGCGGATTTGTGGGATTGGGGAAATTGGAAAAGCTTCATACCTAACGTTCGAATACGCGTACGCGAATACGCACGCGAGCCGGATTAGGTTGTCAGGAGTCACGCACACAGGTGCCGCCAGTCTACGCGTAGCGGTTGGTTTTGCTTGGGTCACTCTGGCATGTCCTCAGACGGGTGTGGTGTGCCCTAATCAGACCGTTATAAACGTCATGCGCGTGCGAAATGTCTGACATCGCTTTGTCTGAAAAGGTTCGGAGTCTCTGGCATTCAGTGTCTGTCGCGCGTCTGTCTCTTATGTGAACCGTCTGGCCCGCTGTGCATGCGCGCATTGTCTGGTCTGGGTTGAGTCTAGGAAATGGTCTTCTGAACTGTGCACGTTTGTTCGAGTCTCACATGGCATCTGACTGCGTCTAGTTTAGCATTGTTTAGGATGGCGTTTTGTTTAAATCGGATCCACAGACAACCGCGTTGAGATCTGTCTGGCAGTCGACGAACCGCGAGCGGCCGGTCGGACACAGCGGGACAGCTAGAAATGATCGCCTACGTTGGCCATCAAACCAGACGTTTTGAATCATTCTGTAGACGGAAAGTGAGCCGCTTGTCTAGACTACAATTTTTGGCTCATTTCGCGATTACGGTATCTCATTTCCACCTTGCGTGTTAACAGTATTCTCGTACTTACCTTAACGCAATCTCCATATTCCAGGTATAAAACATGGAAAAAGCCGGGTTCATCCAGCGTCCGCGCCCTGGAGACGACGACGATGACCTCCTAGCGCTGCAAGAGGAGTTCCTTCGCCAAGGAAAGGCGCCATCCGTGGAAATTAAGAGGCCAAATAAGGTAACTTAAGGTTGATGTTCAGCTTGATATGTGAAATTCTAGAAGGCCGAAAAGAAGGATGACAAGAAACCGGAAGAAAAGAAAGAAGACCCAGCACCCGAGAAGAAGCCGATCATCACCATTCCGGGCACAGGATTGGTGCACATCTCCCTGGACATGCCTCTGGAACAAGGCGCTCCTGTCCTGCGG
This sequence comes from Steinernema scapterisci, assembly GCA_000757745.1. Taxonomy (NCBI): domain Eukaryota; kingdom Metazoa; phylum Nematoda; class Chromadorea; order Rhabditida; family Steinernematidae; genus Steinernema; species Steinernema scapterisci. The sequence goes on from KN166201.1 coordinate 38,632, forward strand.
AACGTGATGGAGCGGAACGTCGGATTTTTCGAGATTCCTGACAAGTGCCCGCCTTACGTGGCTGAAGACAAGGTACCAGGCCCTCTTGAAGACGATGGATTCCCTGATGCCGTTGATCTAAGCGCCTTCATCACAGGTGGCTGCAAGGCTGGCGCTGGGAAGAGCATTTTTGCCACGGCCTGGGCTGTTCAGAACGGCATAATGCAGGTCGACAAGGGTGAGTTTAGCCATTTTTGGTCCAAATTTACAACTTGACATTGCAGAAAACGAAGAACCCGAAGAAATTTCGAGCTACACCGATTATGGAGCCGAGAACGACCGTAGGATTGCCGCCATGTCACAAGAGGAGATACAAGAAGAAGTTGCGGATATCCAGAAGTACTTGAGGAATCTCAAGGTGGACCCGAACAAGATCAAAACGCTAAGCGAACGCCGGAAGAAGGAAGCCGAGAAGAGCGCGAAGATTCCGGCTGAGAAGAGCGCGGAGGTTGAGGATAAGCCTCAGCCTCGAGTTTCCCAGTTCAAGCAGCAGAAGAAGGCCGCTGGTGAGGCGAAGAAGGCGGACAAGACTCCTGAGCCAGAAGAGAAGAAGACGCCTGTGAATCCGATAGAAGAAGCAGCCATAAAGAACTTGGAAGTGATGGGACCGAGTGACGATTCTCGCCTGGCTTCTGTAAGAATCTTGCCATCCTTTACGGAATCTTATAAGTGCCTTTCAGGACCCAGTTCAAGTCGATTTCGCCGCCAAATGCGTTAAGAACGTCCAGCCGCGTTTGCAGGCGCACTACGTGAAGCTGTTCACCACATTGAAGAGACCTGGAGGCTCTACGACAGACCAGATGGTGGCTTTGGCTCGAGAAAGGATTGACGAGGCGAAGAATCTGTTTCTTGAAGAGATTCAGACTCCCGACAACAAGACCTACTTGCAGTTCCCCAAGCATATCAGCCCGCTTCTGGGCGATGCATGGACATTCGCTCCCATTAGGATGGTGCTCGACGCGTTCCAGAATAGGCCAGTTAGCCAAATTGAGTAAGTCAATTTTGTTAATTTGTGGTTCGGTTGTCTTCGTGAGGATCGACCGGTCTCGGGAAGGTGGAAGTCTGAATGATGACTACGTGCCATACATCCTGTCTGAGAGAAGCCAGGACCAACCGGTTCAGTGTTCACCAGCTACAAGTGATTGCTTTGTGTAGACAGTGGCCTGACCGTTTTCAGACAGGTGTTTGGCACGTAGCCATCATTGTCTGGAGCTAAAGCGCCGAGAACCGACTGGGTTTGCTTTGAAATGAGGGCCGAAACCACCTGTTAGGGGCTGTCATGAACATCTCAAATGGTTGGCCTTTTGATCAACGAGTCTGAAGTCTCTAAAATGTCTAGTCTTAACCAACTTTGTCTTTTCAGAGTTAGCGACGACAATATCGATATCGTGCAGCTGTCCCTCTTATGGTCTCTGCTCTTCTTCACCGAGCAACCGACCCTGTTCTACACGACCATAAATCCTAACGATGTCTACGTGAGGATCGGAGAAGTCTTCCTCATGGGACGGAAGCTGACTGCCGACCCAGTCGTGCAGCAGTGCTTGGCACGTTTCCAACAGGAGTACCTGATTCCCCAAGGCATGAAGGGATTACTGAAGCTCTCCATCTTGAAGCCCATCACAGGACTGGACAATTTCATCAGCTAGTATGTGATATCCCTGGATTTCTTGATGTAATTAACCATTTTTAGCTACGAGGACTTGATGTCGCGATTTGAAGAATACGGAGATTACCACGTGGAGTTCCTTATGCATCTCCTGATCGGCGCCTATTTCAACGCGTCACTACCAGATTCGCTGTTGACCATCCGTGCGCTTTGGAGCTCGAAGCGTTCGATTCTCCGTATGTCCACCGATCAGTCGGGCGAAACCAAGACGCTGATCGAGAAGATTGTGAAGCTTCGCGAAACCCAAATGCCGACGATTGCTGAGTACCAGTACGAAGCCTACAGCCACATGGTGACCCTGTACGTCGCGGCCATCAAGAAACTGAACGCGGAGAAAACCAGAGAACTGAAGGAGCTGAATCGAGGAACAGCGATGTTCGCCATCGCTCAGGCGGAATTGAAGGTTTTCGTCGAGTACATGGAGTCAAGCTCGAAGAAGTCCGAACTGGTTACGATGCTTCCGCTAGCCAAGGAAGCGCTCGCTTAGATTTGTTGTGTTTGTTAATTTTGTACGGGTCGTTGCTATTTTTCACGTTGCCTTAATTTGTTGACGTTATTAAAGTTTTATTTTTGGGGAATTTGGGACTGTCTTTTGATATCCGTTCGCACGGACTTGATACCGTAATCCCAATTGCCTAGACTTGTCTAGAGCGGTGGGTATAATTCGGTTTGTTTGTGTCTGTTTTGTGATCTGATTTCATTTTGAAGTTCAAAGGCGGAGGCGACCGGTGGGTCTGTCTGGGAGCCTAGACTGTCTGGATAAGTGCTGTGCAGGGTCCATTTTAGGGGAGTTGGTTTGAGTTGAACGGTCGAACCAGCTATGTCTGGACCCGAAAACGGAGGTCTAGACTGTACCCAGTTGTTTTCCTGCTGTCTAGACCGTGAGATCGCTCTCGTGCTTATGATTCAGATTTGCGATTAAGCTTACTATGGATCTAAAGCGTTTCAGAGTGTTTCGGAAGCCATCCAACGTCACCCCTCATCATGGTAAGTACCTCAGACGGAAGCTTCGACTAATAAGTCCGTTCAGCCGCTGCTCAGTTACGACGAGTACGCGCGCCCACTGATGTATACGATCTTGCTGAAGACCTGCAAGGTGAAGATCTACAGCGATCGCTTCCCGACCGCTCCGAACTTCTGGACATGGTACGAAACCCGTCTGACCCGTCGGAACCAGAAGTTGAACGCTCAGCGAGCGACTCGTGCGCTGAGAAGCTTGAAGAGAGATCCGTCGTGGGCGCACCGGGAAGAGTTCATGCGTCAGTTTGGAACTGCTGACCCGGAGGAATTCTTCATCCAACATCCGGAACGCTTCACGCGTGAGATGAAGGAGTACGTGCTTCGTGCGGACGCGATCGACCTGCCTCAGTTCAAGGTGCCGAATGTAAGTTATGTGTGGATTGTCTGTGTCTAGGATAAGGTCACATAGACATTATTTTCGTATTTTGTGACCAGGCTATCGGTCGGTGATGGCAATTCAGACATGAGTTTTCTCACGTACTCAACTGTCTGGAATTGATTATTTGGCCTTGACCGGTCGGATTTGTCTGAAAATGGCAAAAACCGACCGGTCGGAATCTTGATTGCCTCAAATGATGGGTTACTGTATTCCTCATGTTTCAGACTCCGCCGTCTGCTGCGTCGGCTGCTTCGGGGCCTCCTTCTGCGCCTGCACCTCCTTCTGCTTCCCCGTCGCCCGCGGCTGCTCCACCTCCACCTGCGGCTGCCGGATCTGTGGTCGTTGAGGGACAAGATGATGGCGACTTAGGCGAATGTTTGATCTGTTTTCAAGATTTCATGGACGAGGAGACCCGCCACGAGACCCTTGCGGAGTGCCAAGTCTGTAAGAAGTATTTTCACAAGAAATGTCTGGTAAGGTTTGATTCTCTGTGTATCGTAACCGCCAAACTTTTAGATAATGTGGTTCCGAACCGGCGCCATGAAGTGCCCCCACTGCCGCGGAAGCGACGAGCTCCTCGGCCTGCGACGTGAAGAAGAAACAGCCGACGCGGCCACTCAGGCCGGCGTTCTTCTCCAGGACTTTTCAAGCCAAATCGGCGGAGAACGCGAGGGATCCACCTTCACCGAGTACACCATCCGCAGCGGATCGATGACCGATATTGAAGACGAGGATGTGGAGGACGAAGACGACTCTGAAATCGACGTTGACGGCTTGGACTCGGACTCGGACGTCGATGTCGACGCGGTGGAAGAAGAAGGTACGCCGCGCTCTGCGTCTGTATTGCCAGTTACCTCGACGAGGAGACGGTTAAGGAGGACGCTGAGCTATTGAATTTGGCTGAGACTTATGATGCATGTTCAGATTGACTCCCAATGCCGAACCAATGATCTCGTAACCTATGTCGCTGTATTCCCGGACCCACTTTTACTCTGTAACTTAATCTGTAATGTACTATTTAAGTAAATTAATCTCCGTAGACATTTTTATTCTCTTTTTAGATCTTTTCTTTCGTATTTTAAGGAATGTCGAATCTCTCTGACTTAACAACAATCTCATTTTATGGCATTCCGGAAATCCCGAGGTTTAAAAGAAGGAAACATCGCCGTATTTCTTCGACATTTCCATCGTGAGCGAGTGAGGTGACATGAGGCTGAACGTTTCTATGGTGCATAGCGTTTCCCGTTTAAAAGCGGCAACTTTCTAAACGATTTTGGGATTAATGAGGGCTCAGGAACTCTCGTGATCCTACCTGGACGTTAGATATCCTAAGGAGGAGGGCGGCGAACCGGTAAGCGGCTTCCAGGCCGTCGTAGAGACTCTCAATATAGCGACGTAAGGACTCGATGAGGGTTGAGCGTTTCTCTCGGATCAGGGCTATGGCTTCGTCGCTGAGGCTGAGGCACTCTGGAAAGAACGGTAAAAGTAAGATCCTAGGGAGCCAGGAACTTACCAGGATCGAAGAGGATGATAGCCTGGAGGAGGATGTACTCAACCCTGGTCATCTTCATCCTTCTGATGGGTTGTAAGATGTGGTTGATAACTGCGACTACGGTAGGAATGAGACCACTGCGTTCCTTCAAAATGTTGGCGGTGATGTTGCGGAAGCCACAAAGACCGTCTGGGAAGACGATTCGGTCGTTGTACTTCTCAGGCGTGTGAAATGCTTCCGAGAGGACGAGATTTGAGAAACCCGTGTGCACCAGGAGGACTTGTTTGTCTTTTTCGGACAGTTTCTGGAAACGGTTAAAGTAGTCTTGGACAGTCAGGGCTATCTTGAGGTCTGTGCTATCCTGGAAACAGCTGGAAAATGGATCTTACCTGAAAGACGCTAAAACTCTTCGCCCACTCGATAATCGTGGACAGGATTTTCGCCCTCCAATACGAGAAGTTCATCTGCTCTCCGGTCTTCATCTGACACTTCTCAAACTCCTTGATCGGCTGGTCAAACGTGCTTTTCGTGTCACGTAGCGCTTCATCGATGCTTGGATGGATTGGTGCCACCGTCGAGGTCAGCATTCGTAGGAACTTGTCTTCTTTTGACTGAAGCTCGTCGATGAGGGGATCCCCGACAGACTGATTTGAGTCGCCTGGACTCACGAACTCCACCGCTTTTCGTTTTCTCCGTCGCTCAACGTTTAATTCTGCAATTCCGGGGTTTTGTGGGTCCCGAAGCGAAAGGTACATACCTGACCGGTCCATCCCAACAGCGAGGCACTTCTTGAATCGACAACAGCGACATCCACAACGCATTTCTTTGTCGATTGGGCAGTTACCGTTGGCTTTACAGGAATAAGTTCGATTCTGAAACATCTGGGAGTTAGAGGGTCTCAAGACGACTAAAAAGGACCGGTTAGGGCTCAACTCAGGAGCAAGTCAACAATGCCCGTTTTGAGCTTGTTTGCTCGCCTTTTGTGCGCCGCGGCTGAACGTTGATATTTGTTGAAAGTTAAGAGATTGGAGATCACTGTTGGTCTATGAACTTCAAGCCTAATTTTGGAGCTTTCAAGGACTTTATTGGCTTTTGGGGTTGAGAAATGGGTCTGTGAATATGGGAAATGGTAAAAATAGGTCCGTGTGGGTGTGATTGATGTTGGCTAATTTCGGAAATTTCGAAAAAAGGGCAAGGGAGAAAGTTTTAAGGTTGCGTAGTTTGGAGCTGTTCGTGTGCCATAGATTAGAGATCGGGGTGCAGGAGTGTTGGGGTGGCGTTGCCAGGTTTGATTGGTGTTTTTGGGGGTTGACGGGTAAGAAGGGACATGTTAGAAGGGACTGGAAGACGCCTGTTTGCTATCCCTTCCTGCAACCTACTGGCTACAGCAACGTTGTCAGCCGATCAGGGTCGACTCAACTCTGTAACCCCCAAAACGTGTATCTTCGTGACCTCATGATCCCTTCCATTCGTACCACGTGTACTTTGATACCCCCGTATACCGATCACTCTTGTATCCCCCGATGTAAAGCGATCGGTGAACTATGACACCATAGTTCCAGATTCTCAAAAACTGACTTTTGATCAGAAATCAGCTCTTAACTCCACTTTAGCAAACCCCAAAAAGTCGACTTCCAAATTTATGTGATTTTTCGCGCTGCCATGAGTCCCTTTATGCACGCATTCACGCGAGAGAGATGATCCTCTATCAGCTGCACGTAACCACAAGAACGCCGGTCTTTGAACACTTTGTGTAGGCAGAGATCAAACAATCAGTTTTATGGATTTGGTGAGGGTACGTTCGGGGAAATCCGGTTTGGTATAACCTTGTTCCGCTAGCTTAAGCTGTAAGCTTGAATAGCTAATCCGGTTAAGGGTTAAGCTATCAGTTTCTAGACCCTGGTTCGAATCCACCCTTAAGCCGTGTTTTTCTGCCTGCACCAAAACACCTTTTTAGGCTTTTTAGACCAGTTGTAGAGCTTAGAATTTGTTTCAAACGACTCACCTCAATAATAACCCTTCGAAAAAACGTTTTGCACCCATTACAACTGGCCACTCCATAGTGAATTCCAGACGCCGTGTCTCCACAAACCACGCATAATTCTCCTAAAACCATCGAATCAGTAAAAGTCGATTTTCAGCCAAAATTCCAACCTGGCTTAAATCTCTTCATCGCCTCTTGTCTCTGTCGTATTCTGGCCAAAGACGTCGCAGCATGCTGGGCGTGCTCCTCATCGTCATCGTGGCGAAGCGCCTGGAGCGAATTCGAATCTAGCGTTGCGTGGAAACAGGAGATGATTCCTTTGGGCTCTCGTGATGGCATGAATGACTCTACCAGAGACATGCTTCTGATCGTTCTGGGAAGAACGAAGAAAGTCTGGAAATAGTTCTGACGTTGAAAATGCTATTTTTACAAGGGTCTCGCCGCGATATAGAATTCTAAGCCTGCACCGACGTGAATTCTGAGTCAGCCAAAATCACGAAAAAACAAAGACGCTTATGGGAGTGTCGAAGGCTAAAGGAAGAAGGCTGAGTAACCAGGAATTACAGAATCCTTGGGCTTAGGGAGGCTTAAAGAGACATGTTCAGACCACGTGAGTCGTAGCAGAAGCTCAAAACCTTGTCTTTGAGAAATTCAAAAATTCTGAATTTTGAGTCGTCTTAAAAACTGTAAAATTGAGATCTTTTGGTATCTTCAGAAACGGCACGTAGGTCTCACAACGATTTGAGATGCTAAGCCTGCACCAACGTCAGCTAACTACACTCGTCTTAGAATACAAGCAGATCTGAAACATAAGGCGATTCGTTACGGATCTCAAACGCTAAGGATGAGCCGTGCGTAGTCAGGAAATTCATTAACTTTGGTAGTGACGCGTAGGTCTTGCCACGACTTCTCCGCCTGCACCGTGCTTCTTAAATCTGCTTTTGTTTTAGCAGCCAAAGACGTCTTGATATGCGTAAAGCTGCTGCTGTCAAAATTGGCATAAGGGTCTCGCCACGACTTCTCAGCCTGCACCAACGCACTTTTCGGCGCATTTAACAACACCCATAAAATCTTTAAAAAATAATCTTTGAATCTAAGCAGCTTCAGGAAATGCACTGAACGACAGACAGGTGGGAAGAGGCCCTAGGATGACGGAGGCGCAGCCGCCCTTGGAATGAGAGTTCACGGAAAATCGATGTCTTAAAGGACAAAATGGTTCTGAACTCTCGACACGAAGCTCCAACCGCACGTATCCAAGAATCCCATATAAACGAGATCTTCGGGCAATTCTACAAACAATCTCCCACACGCACTCTCCCACCCAGAGTCCAACTTGAGGCCATTTTCCTTCACAGCCTTTCAGGGCAAATATTTACCGAAAACCAGATTTCAGTTTTTTTATCAACATTCCCTAGCAGGTTCTAATAAGCTCCGGAAGCTTCTAGAAGCTTCTGAAATCTTCTAAAATCTCAGATTTTTCAGGTCTTATATTCAGCCATTTCCCCTTGTTTTTGAACCCTTAGACCACCTGACCCCAACGGTTGTTTGTGTGCCCCGATGACGTCTTTGAATTACATACTTTCAGACCCTGTCCGACCTCGTTTGTCTCTCCTAAAAGTGGTCTCTGCTAGACTACAATTTGAGGTTACCAAAAACAAAAATATTAGAGACTTAAGACCTTAAAACTTCGTTTCAGGACACAACCCTAACAAGGTCCCCCATTATAATGAAAACTGCCCTTTTAGAAAACCCTATTTACATGCTGACGTCAGACGACGAGAGGAAAAAAAAGTGTTTTTTAAAGATTTTTGTCTCCACAATATTTTTTTGGTAAATGTAGTCCGTATACCAAAAATATAGCAGCCTTGTTTACAGGCTTGCAGTAAGAGTCCAAAGTCTGCTCTTAAGCGACAATAAACAGATTTGCAGATTTATGGATTCCAAATAAAAAACAAACCGTATTTTTTTCGAACCTGAAAAAATAGAAACTGAAGAATTTCGGTCGTTGATCTGTCACAAGTTAACAGGGATTGTAAACAGGATTAACGAGCTGGGGTGCTGACGAGAGTGGAATGGTTAATATGCAGGAAGAGGGATCTGGGAAATCAGGATTGGGAAGAGAGCGCTAGAACAGAGATTGCGTGTTTGGGCATTTTTGGAGGTTTGAAACTAGTGAAAAATTTATGATCTAAGGACGAAAAGTCAAGGTACACGTAGAACGGGATCCTACGAGAAGAAGCCCTAAGCCGAAAAATTGAAGATCTAGCCAAGTTTTTGACATGAAGGTCCCGCCACGATTTCAAGCCTGCACCAACGCATTGAAAGCACTTTAAAACAGCTAAAACACTCATAAAAAGCAGCTTGGGAATAAGCACAGAATCAGAGAGAGGTGGGAAAAGGCTGTCGGATGGGCAGCCGCCCTTAGAAGCCAAGTTAAGGCTGTTAAAATTGACACATAGGTCTCAACACGATTTCAAGCCTGCACCAAGCCTGCACCAACACCCAAAAAACTGAAAAATAGTTATCGGTTTTAAGTAGCTTTGGAATATGCTTTGAAAGGCAAACAAGTGGGAAAAGGACATACGGGTTTTAACATAAAGGTCTCGCCACGATTACAAGCCTGCACCAACGCTTTTTCAGAGCACTTAAGACAGTCAAAGCACCCACAAAAAGCGGTTTTGGAATAAACACAGAATGGCAGAGAGGTGGGAAAAGGTTGGGGTAAGGAAAGCCGCTCTTAGAAGCCAAGTTAAGGCTGTCAAATTGGACATACAGGCCTCACCACGATTATCAGCCTGCACGGAAGTTTTTTAAAGCACTTAAAACAGCCAAAACACCCATAAAAAGCGGTTTTGGAGTATAAACAGAATGAGAGAGAGGGGGGAAGAGGTTAGGAGAGAGACAACCGTCCTTAGAAGCTAAGTTGATGACACACAGGTCTTGCCACGATTTTAAGCCTGCACCAATGCTTTACAGCTTTAAGACTAAAAACTTCACAAAAAGACCATCTAAAGATCGTTAATTAACAGCTTTCTGCGACCCTGTTTTGACAAGAATCAGTCGGCCAAATAACAGAACCTGAGAAAACAAGTTAGGGTCGTTCCTTATGACCGAGCACCATGTGACCGTAACCTTACAAATTAAGGAACCTGTCAAAATATCAGCAAAGCAACAATTTTCTCCTTAGCCCCTGGTCCAACCCGAACGTGTGATCATTCCTAATCCCCAAAAAATCCAAAAAATCATTAGCACCGGAACACGCATAAATAGTCTTCGCGGGTGGCGGAGACCAGAACGGACCCCAAGGGAACAGTATTAACACGGAAGGCGCGCGAGAGCGAAAAACAACGCTAAAGGCACGTCGCCATCGCCAGAATCTTCCCCGACCTCTCTCCCAGGGTCCTTGGGTCGCCCGTCAGTCGGAAGACGTCGCCGGCGCTACGGGAACATCGCCGACGAAGACGACGACGGCTGACGGGGAAGACGAAACGTCGTCAGCCGCGGCGACGACTTTGGAGTCGATTTGTCGATCGATCAGCAGCAGCTTCGCCTGCATCACGACGACAAAACGCCAGTTGATATGTGTTGTTGGGGTGAGCAGCAGCAGCACAAGCAAGAGCACGAGCAACACAGCAAAACGAGAGTCTTCAGCACACACGCTTCCTGAAGCGATCGATCGAGTGATCTCTGCGACGCGAGCCGCGAAGGGGAAACCCGGTCGTCCGGGTGTGCCGCCTAGCGACTTCAGGCCAGAGATCAAATCACGTCCCGCCCAGGCGAACAGCAACGACGACGACGACGCGGAGACGCGCGGGAGGAGAAGATGGAGGCGGAGAAGTGGGGATGAACGTTCGTTGAGCTGAGATTCAGGGCGCGTAGGAGAGATAAAGGGCTTTTGCAAGTTGCGGTGCAAGGGCTCTGGGATCAGGGAAGGGTGTGGGTGCATTTGGGGGCAGATTTAAGAGGGTCTGAAACTCCGACGATAGGCAAAGTTAAGATCCAAATCTAAGCAACCGATTTGGAAACAGCGGGGTCTTATCACTAGTAACAAGGTCACACATAATGCGTACGTTTGGCCGATCTGGTAAGACCTTCGGTTGCCAGTTACAACATCCAGGTTCGAATCCCATTCAAAGCTTTTAATTTTTAAAGATTAAAATTTAATTATTTTGGGGTTTTGAAGCCAATCAGACCTTAGAGCTGTCACAGATCCCCGAGGTCACCTAGAACCCAGTCCCCACCTCCCCTTATCGCAATCCCCTGTTCTCTGACTGATCTCTTGACCCCTCCCAAACACAAAACTCAACTCCTCCTCCCAACACGTACCCCATTATCTCCTCCTTCTTCTCCTCCCCCGGCCTAAAATCCTCTCCCACACAGTCTCGCCATCATTTTCCCAAACCCACGATGGCGCGACGACCATTCGTAGATCTAATCTTATCTACGCGCCCGTGTCTGCGAGTCAAAACAACAAATTTCGCAGACGACGAGAGGAGCGAAGAGAGAATAGCAAAATGAAACATTCCCAAAACAGGTCTGCTCATGTTTGGTCTCTTGTCTGGTCCACTTCAACCATTGCGAGAGCGCCGCGCTGCGTTGTTTACTCTCTTTTCGCAGTTGTCGGCTTAGCAGAGTGACGTTTTGGGTCTGGGGGGATCTCGGAAAGGGGGGGGGGAACGGAACAAGGAAGTCGGGAGACGTTTCTTGGGAAGCGGAACATGCGATTCTGAGGCTAGAAAGAGTCAGAAGGCTCTGGCAACTAAACTAGATCCCCAGAGCCGAAGCCACAGAGTTCCAGGCACGCATTGGGTCTTATAAAGCCGATGTTCCACGTCAAAGCCACAGCGTCATCAGATAGGAGGAGTTTCAAAATCTCGACAATCTCGATTTTTTATGTTTATCCCGAGAGCTTCTTATCATAAAAACGCGTCGCAAAGACAGATTTTGGTAAGAACGAGGTTTGGCATACCGGAATTCTACGATCTCTCAAATCCTCTTATCCTGAAGGCATGTCGGGATGACAAAAGCTTTCGGAACCGTAGTACGCTCTGCTCATAACCTCAAAAGAAGCCCTAAGAGATCATAAACACGTCTTCACACATGCATGTTGACTTCATTCAATTAGAAGTCTGTAAGGAAGCCAAAACCTGACCTTTAGTGAGGGAGGGAAGCCTCAGAATTGTGATTTGAGCTTTGAGATCTTGAAGTTGATGATATTCTTCATGTTTTGGAAATTATGTTCCAGTGACGTGAATTTGTGGGATATGACGTTTGAAAATACTAAGGATTCCTAGCTAAGTTACTCAGTTGGGATCTAATGGTTTGTAGCTTTATGGTCCAATAGCTCAGATGGTAGTGACTCAGACCACCGATCCGAGGGTTGCGGGTTCGAATCCCCTTAAACTCTCAAATTTTTTAAATTATTTTTTAGGTCATTTTAACTGTTTTAGGCAATTTTTAAGAGCTCATCCGCACACCAGAACCCTAAAATTACCCTTCCAAAACAGGATCACTCAATTCCAGAACATTCTCGAACGCCAGCTGCCCTCTCTGCTCACAGCATATCAAATTGCGCTCGTAGCACAAGAGTCCAAAGTCCAGAGAAAAGGCGATAAACAAGTCAATTCTACTCGAATCTACACGTTCCGGGCAATTACGTTTACTACAAATCTAATGTTTTAGCTATAATCCAACAAGCCG
>KN166204.1:0-35021 GCA_000757745.1 Steinernema scapterisci
CGTCGGGATCTCCTGGATCACATTTTCTGTGTTTTCGCCTTCCGCGTTCGCCGCTCCCTCTCCGGTTGCCTAAAACGATTTTTTAGAATCTCAAATATTTTGAACTCAAACCTGTTGTGGTGGAGCATGTTGTTCCTGCTGGGCGCGCCTTGTTTGAAGATACCAAACGAAGACGATCGTTGCAAAGACAGCAAAGAATCTCTCCATCGAGGAGTTCGTCAGGACGATCATCAGAAGAAGAGCGATCTGGAACGCCTTGTAGGCAACGGCGAGAAGATCGCGAGGCTGGTGGGGTTCATCGTTCCCAGCAACTCCTACGGCATCAGCTTGGGCTTGTTGAGCTTGAACGGCATCCCCATGCTGATGATGGACGACCTGGTGTTGAACCACAAAAGCTCGCGCGACGCCGTGCTGCAGGCCGTTTCCGTTCTGGAATGTTACGGTGGGCGTCAGGCCCATCGCATTCTGACGGTGAAAATGTCCACCGGCAGACTGTGCGTAGATGTTCATCATGCTAAAAGAGAGATTGTTAGATCAAGCGGAGAGAAAGGGTACTTACTTCTGGTAATATTGCATATAGGTGGCATAAGCCTGCGCGTAGTTGGTTGCATTGACGTTGTGAGGCATAGGAGTGAAGGCGGCCGGATGGGTGTACCCGTACATCTGCGGCATCCAGGGGTATTGCTGACCTGGATGTCCTGGATTCACGCTAGGATTCTGTTGAGGGGTCTGTGGGTTAGTTGAAGACCTAAAGTAGAATCTTGATCTAGAATCTTCTGAAAGAGACTTACTCATTGTTAGTAGCATTGTTCCCTCTGCGGCGTCGAAGTCCCTCGTTGAGTTCTTCGGTGTTCCGCGGAGGGCAAACCAAGTGAATCACCTGGGACTGGGGTGATTCTGAAGCATCTCCCGCTTCAGGTTCTCTGACAGGGAAGTAAGAGGTGACGGTACGGTGGTCCTCAAGGCATCTTCCGTAGAAGATCAGTCGCTGTCGTTCGACTTCCTGAAACAGAATGTTTGCATACGGATAGAAAGAGGGGAAACCAGTTGGAAACGAGTTTTGGATGCTAAAAATGACTGTGAACAAGGAGAGTAGTTGTCAGATAAATGCACCTATGCCAATGGCTAGTTCACACGGATATGTCAACACCTAAACCACAAAAGAAACTAAGAACTCACTGGCTGGGAAGGGTAAACGTCCATTAGGTGCTCCTTCAGCTGTTTCACGGACCAGTTGACCGGACAGTTCACGACGACGTCGTCGTAGGACTGCATCCCGCATCGGATTGTCAATTCCATCGTTTCTGCGGCGGCCGAGGCTGGCGACATCGGGATTTGGCCTTCTGCTTCAGTCGTCATCGGTGGAAACAGCGGGAAAACACGGGAAAACAATAAATAGGATCCTCTCTGAAATGGAAAAAGGAATTAAGCATCAGGAATGCAACGAGATGGGCTGATTTAGAATCTTGCACGGAGCGCATCATATGACGAACGCGAAACACCAAAAGTGCGGGCGAAAGACCGAAAAAGGCGATCGATACGCCGCCGTCCTCCGTCCGTTCTGTATTCCAGAGGCGATTCCGAAAGACGACAAAGACCTGGAGGAGCGGCGGAGATTAGTCCACGTGTCAATCGCGACGTATCCGCGCAGCGGCGCGCCCATTCCACGTACTATTCCATCCACGGAGATCCGAAGGACGCACCGCGAGGAAGGAAAGTGTGCCTGGGGCAGCCCACGGCTGCCGCCGGTGGCGAGGACGACGCGGCCTCGTCGACGGGTTTCGCCATGCGAGGTTTACTGTGCAACGTGTGCTAATGGTCCCGCCGCGAAATAATGGTTGTCGGTGAGAAGAACGTTCCGAATCGTTCCGAATTGCCGACAACGTTCTTTGAGGTGCTCGAAGGAGGAGGCGAGGAGATAAGAGGTGTTGCGGCTGGTGGCGCCATGGGAAGAGTGGACAGAGCGTTTGGCTGAGCGATGCTAGAGAATAATGTGAAGGATTTCAGATTTCTTAGATTCGTTTGTTTAGAAGAACGCGGACGCGATTGCGCGTTGTTTCGCAACCACAAAAAGTAAAACTTCCTTTCAATATGACGTGGATCAGCGCTTTTATGACGCAAGGACTCACGCGAATTGGAGTCAATATTTGGGGTTTTCTTACGTTGCCCCAGTTCGTTGTTTTCTATTTTAGCTTTGTTGACAAAAGATCGTTTACACTAGCGACGGTATAACTACCTTTGGAACCTGCTATCGATCTAAGCAAAACTAACGTAAAACTAAGTAAAACTAACGTTGGGTTGCTAAAGCGGGTTGGAATGGGCGTATTGGCGCACGTCCTGCTTAGGAAATGTTCGCGGAATTGGGCTGACATGGATATCTTCTCCTTGGAAACGAGCATAGGAGGTCCTGCGTACGGCAAGCGCTGCGCCAATTGATGTGATTTTCTTCGCGAACCTTCGAATCTCCATCATTCATTTCGATCCGCGTTCGCCTTATATTTTGAAGTTAAATTGTAATTCTAAAATTGCTTCCAGGAAGCCCCGAAGATGTCAGATTTCGGCGACTGGTACCGCGGTATCCCGGACATCACCCGCTACTGGATGACGGGTTGCGTGGCCGCCTCCCTCCTGGGCCGCGTGGGCATGTTCAGCCCCTACACGATGCTCCTCGATTGGAGTCTTTTCGCCTACAAGTTCCAGGTATCAAATCCTTGGCTTTCGAATCTCACATTCCAAGATTTCAGATTTGGCGGCCTCTGACTGCTCTGTTCTACTATCCAATCAGTCCACAAACCGGGTTCCATTGGCTTTTCATGATGTATCTCATGTACAGCTACGGAAAAAGCACAGAAACGGGTGTCTTCACGGGAAGACCTGCTGATTTTCTCTTCATGCTCTTCTTCAACTGGGTCTGCGCTGTGGTAAGGATAGTTCTCTCAAAGTGCTGCGCTAACCAACAACCACATTCAGATTCTCTCTTTCGCCACCGGTTTCTATTTCCTTTTGGAGCCGATGGTCGTCAGCGTACTCTACGTTTGGTGCCAGCACAACAAGGATCAAATCGTTTCGTTCCTGTTCGGCGCTCAATTCAAGGCTCAGTATCTTCCTTGGGTCCTCGTCGCCTTCAACTTGATCCTTCGCGGCACCATGATCGAACTGGCCGGGGTCATCGTCGGTCACATCTACTATTTCCTGATGTTCAGCTATCCTCAAGAATTCGGAGGCTCCGTTCTTCTCAAAACCCCTGAATTCCTGTAAGATATACTTTGTCCTGGCATTAATTCATTCCTCTTTCCAGGTACAAATGGTTCCCCAGCACTGTCGCCGGCGTCCACGGATTTGGAACTGCTCCTGTGGGTCGCCGAACAGCAGCGGGAGAAAATGCCGGAGCCCACCAATGGGGTCGAGGACAGCAGCTTGGTTCCAGCTAAAGCTCATCCATTCACATTGTTTTCGATTCTTATATTACTTGGATTGGACCGCATGGTTGTACATAACGATAATTTATTTGCATAAATGCTTTTGTTGCCCGTTGATCTTGCAGCATTCGATTTGCTTTCAGGAACAAGGTCAACAACGTGAAGAAGTGGACCGACCGCACAGCAGGAGAGGAATTGATTGAAGTGACGTTTCCAGACGGGTTAGGAAGTCTCGCAGTTGTGCGACTCGTCTAGGCTGCCTCACTTCATTCATCAATCGCTGGGATGACGAAATTAGCGCCCATCCAAGTCTAGACGCAACGACGGAGTCTCATCGAAACCAGCAAGAATCATTTCGAACATTTCCGCGTGGTCGATCGGTCGTGCATTTCTCCGTTTCCCCGGTATTAGCCAGAATCTAACCTTTCATCACATCATTTCAATCGTGGGTACTCTTTTCTTGTCCATGAAACACACCCGCGTTGGTTATAAATTTACCCGATAGGCCAGAAAAACCCAAGAATCGCATCGCAGAGCGCAAAAACCCTACCGGCGGACAAGCGTTCGACGTTTCAACGGTGCGGCGGCTCCCAACACGAATGCATTGCGAGCCAAGCAACGACGGCGAACCTAAAATGCGTTTGAACGGCGCTGCGATTTCAACGCTGGCGAAGGATTTTTTCGCACGATTTTTGTCTCAAATTCCGTTGTGACGACCGTGAAACGTTAGAATTTGTATTCTGATTCGTTGTTTGCCGTGCATCGCTCATTTGTTAATCGAAATCGCCGTGGAAAAACGCGTTTTCTTTTGAAATAGAGGATTTTTATTGATTTCTGCTTTGTTTCAGGTATACCGCGTCCCAAAAGCCATCATGCAGAACGATCAAGGAGAACTCGTTGAGCTGTACGTCCCCCGCAAGTGGTAAGTCCTTTATTTCGTTTGGTATCTGGGTTTCTGGCTATTTTAAGAACCCAATTGATGTGTGTTAGGGTAGGGTACTATGAGGTGGCGTCGTTAAGTGGTTTACTCATATAGTCTTTCTTTAATGCTAATTGAAAATCAGCTCTAATTTATGCAAGAAGCTAACTCTGCCAATTTCAGCTCGTCGTCCTCGCGCATCATCGCCGCCAAGGACCACGCTTCCGTCCAGATCGACTTCGTCGATGTCGACCCCGAAACCGGCCGCATGATCCACGGAAAGACCACCCGCTACACCATCTGCGGACAGCTCCGCCGCATGGTAAGTCCTTTTATCTTTGGCTTTTCCAGTATTGCTTGGGAATCCTATTCACTATGCATTTGTGTGTATCTTCATCCATATCATTGTTTGCCTGATTCTTACACGATCTATTTCAGGGTGAGTCCGACGACTGCATCCTCCGCCTCGCTCAGCGTGACGGAATCGTCCCCCGCAACCTTTAAATTGTTGTTCACGTTATTGTTGTTTTCTTTAGCTTTCATGTCTATAAAGGAAGCAAATTGTTTCTACTCTCTTGAACCTTAACACCTTCAGGATTTCTATTTACATATTTTATTTCTACTACATATTGCTATGTACAAGCTACCCGTAATTGTGCATAGATTAGGAGTGGACGGTTCAATTTTTAGGGTTCTTTTCAAGCTCGGAGAGGATTGTCAGCGAAGGCTTGTATGAGCTCATGACGGAAGGCCTTCCTTTGGCTGAGGGAGGAGGAAGGCTTCCAGTTCTTGGCTTGTCGATTTCCAGCGATTTGCTGCTATGGAGTGACATCTGTTTGGAGAAGCGTCGCGGAGCAGGCTGAGCTTGGCCGTTAATGATCAGGCTGCCATTGGACATGATTCGTTCGCGGATCAGGCGGCGCTGGTCGTCGGTTGAGATCGTCGCGTTGCTCATGCTGCGTTTGCGCAACGCCATTTTGCGCCTAAAAGTAGATCGTTTGAATTCATGAGATGAGTCGAGTCGAGGGCACGACCGGCCGGCCGGTCCAACATCTTGATCTCAAAGCATTCCAAAAACGTACGTCGTAGATTGAAGCGTTGCAGCTGTCAAAGTGAGTCGGTCATGGTGCGCCTGGAAGAAGGGCTTCGTGAAGAGCTGCCGCAGTTCGGACTTCAGGTCGAACGAGAAGTAGCCGTACAAATAAGGCGAAATAGCAGAGTTGAAGACGGCGAACGCGTAGAGGAACTTGCTGAGAAGCGGCGGAACGGGACGAACGTGGAGCGAGCGTCTTAGGAAATGGATGAAGAGGGCGATGGTATAGGGAGTCCAGCAGCAGAGGAAGAGTCCGACGATGAAGAGGCTCATCTTGAGGGTTCGACTCTTGGCGCGTTCGAGATTTTCGTTGTTTCCGGAACGGCGGAGTTCCATTTTTCCTTTTTTGCAATCTGAAGATTTGATGATGTCAGGAATCTGCATGTTACAAAGCCTCTTACCTTTGGTTCCGGCAGCACTGGAGATCTTCTTGAGAATCAGCGAGTAGCAGATGATGATGACGATCAGAGGAAGGAAATAAACTTGGATGATGTTGAGGATCGAGAAGGAGAACGTGACTTTGGAGCTGACGATCCCGACGACGTCCGCGGAGACGCACTGGGTGTACCACGGATGGCACGGATGCCGCGCTTCTCGGAACATGTACAGCTGGAAAGAGCACGGTTGCAGAAGCGGACTACACGGGAAACGCATACCTGAGGGACGCTGCTTATGAAACTGAGAAGCCACGCGCCGCAGATCATCCTCTGTACGACTTTCCTGGCCTTCACCGTGTAGAGCGGAAAGAAGATCGAGTAGAATCGATCCAAGCTGATGCAGATGAGCACGTTGGCGCTCAGTGCAACGCCGAAGACATCGAAGAACTTGACCACGCGACAGAGCTGCAAAAATCGAATTAGGGTTGTTTGAATGGGAGAGGAGCTCACAATATCGCCACCTAGCCAGGCTACGGTAATAGCGTGGATGATTTCCTTAGGCATGTAGATCAGCGTGACGAGAAGATGTGCGATGTTCATGTGGAGGAGCAGCGTGTGGACGCGTCTTCGTTTCACGAGTTGGTTCCTAGAAGCAGCTGGGATTAGAAGAGCAAGACCACGGCCAGAACTCACCTGAAGAGAATCAGAAACATCGTCGTGTTGCCGACAAAGGCGATGGCGAAGCAGGCGGAGTAGCAGATAACCATCGCGAGGGTCGAATTTGTGAAAACGGTGCTCGGAGGAGGGATGTTTGTGCAGTTCATCTGAAACGAGAATACGTGTGAACTGGGGAAGGAGGAGGAAATGGGAGAAGGAGCGGATGCTTGATCAGTTATGCAAATTAGAATCGGTCGACTGCAGAAACACATGTTCCCTGTTTACGAGTAAGGAATCTCGTGGTTCGGGAGGAGGAGAGATTGGGATTAGCTTGGATTGGAAGAATGAGCCTCGGAAAAAGTGAGATTAAGGGTTCAGAGGGTCAGATATTCCCCATCTGAGGATGGACCTGCTGAACCTCAGCCTCTTTTATGCGAGGAATCCTTCGAGGCCCCGACGGCATCTGGCCTCGTGATGGATGACGCCATCACATCGGGCACGTTGTAGCCACAAAAACTCGAATTTATGTGTTTTAGATCAAAATTCGCACCTGTCAAGATTGAAACAAGTGAAAAATGCGGCTGGAAAGCATCTGGAGCGCTATTTTTGGTTCTCGCGAGCAAAAGAACTTGGGTTGGAATGCGAAAAATCGCGAAGAAAACAGAAAAATTGGTTTAAACTTTCCAAAAAGAAATCGCGGGGTCGAAACAAGGACAATCGGATCGAGAGCTAAGCGCAAATGTCCTTGGAGATCCCTCGAAATCCAGGAAACGTGACGTTGATTTGCTGTTTACAAACATGCACGTTTATGTTCTCCTTGAGCCAAATTGTGGAAAGTGGAGAAAAAGCCGATTTTCGAAGATTTTGTGAAAAATATTTTGAATGGGTCGCGTGAGCGAGTGGATGATCCGGGGTAGGTGGTGGAGGAGGACTGAAGGAAAGTACAAACGCCGGGATTTGTGCTCTAGATACAGGTATAAATAAGTAAAAGGGTCTATTGTCCCGGGAGCCCGACGCGCGGAATCTATACGGACATATTTGGATGATCATCCGGGTGCAGGCCAGTGGAAGAAATTCGCACCCACACGTCAAATATCCGGAATTCCGCGATATCGTGCAGTAGATCACAAAACGTAAGCAATACGCAGAAAGCAAGAAAAACCCGAAGAATGCAGCTCAAGTGGAATCGAGGATATTAGTACGAGGAATGCGATGAGAAAACAAGCGTTTTGTGCTGGAAACGGTAGCGAATACGATTCTTTCGAGAGAAGTTAGAAAACAGGTGACAATTTGTGGTTGTTTGAATCCTGCAGGTTGGATCGATCTCCGCGTGTTTCCGAAGCACTAAGAACGGGAATCTGTGAATCCAGCTGCTCAATAATTGATCGCAGCGAGGTTCGAGCGAGATTCATCTACGATTAGGAACAAAGCATTGGAAGATCAGAACATAGAATTGATCCAGAAACACAAGGAAAGGTCTTCCGAAGTGAACAGGTGATCTCTTGTACCTTGACTCATTTTCCCAGACAGCTTTTGTTGGGCATGAGTGACAATTAAATCAAGCTCGCTTCTCCTCATCCTCACAAAGCTTCTCCGGCACACTGCGCATCATCTTGAAACCAAAGTCCAGCATCCTCAGATCTCCAGATTCTTAGGAGCGGCGACCTTCGCCCGAATTCCACGGATCGGCATTGCAACAAAAACAACGCCCAAACAAGCCCAAAGGCCGCAGATGGCCGTAATATGCGCTGACATTTAGTTTCAAGCGCCTCGGAATCACACCTGCTGGTGAGAAACTACAAACGGGACCCGCGCAGAACGCTGTTTGGAAGCGCTAACTACATCTCCACCGCGGTCGCTTGGAGTTTAATGCGGTTGCCCATGGACTCCTTGCTTCTGACCCCCGCAAAGTGTAATTCCATAAATTTGGTGTTTACCCAACATGTTGAAGCGTGCGATTTTTGGAAAACAACGAAACGGGTGGAAAGAAAGTGGATATGGAAAGAGTTCTCCAATTGCAGAAGCGGAGAATCCTGGTGCCGATGCTGAGAAACGACAAATAGGAGGGGGGGGGGATACATTAGGAAACAAGGCCGAAATAGTTAGTGTAAGGTACGGGATGTGACTACGTTGGAGTTAGAATTTGAATTAATTGCTAAATTAGGAAAGTTCGCGGTTACGGGCGTATCCAAGGGTTCGCTGCGTGAGGGGAGAGTGTGGGCAAACAATAAACACTCGTCGAATCCAGAACTCTGAACAATTAAATGAAAGCAGTGCGTAGAAGAGGATTTTAGGCTCAGGCAAACAGCGTTAAACGTTGGCTCAGAATGGAGAAGAGAAAACAAAGGAGAGAGTGGAAAAGTGTGTGAATGGGAGATTCGAAGTCGAGAGTTTGAACTCACGTTTTTTCAATTATGCTTTAGAATTCCAGGCCCTTGGCAAACAACTCAAAACGAAGACAACAACATGTTTTCTACACTGCAATTAAAGCTGTTTCCTCTAAAGAACGAAGTGTGCCACCAGCAAGCGTTATGAACCTCGGTTCCGCGCCCTAACGCATTTCTCGCCACGTCTACATGCGCTCAACTGAATCCAACGGCCGATTTTGAGAATACGGCGACAAACATGTAGGCTTGTGGTCACCTCGAGATTGAGCCGAGTTGGGAAATGGAGAACTTGAAACTGATAATCGGACGTGGGAAGGAGCGAAGCGAAGTGAGGCGTGAATTTAAGAGGTGGACTGGAAACACGAGTTTGGAGCATTTGGGAAAGGCGAAAAGAGTTGGGAAAGCGCCAGAGACTGCGGACGAAGGGTCACTTATCAACTGAAACTTGGGAGAACAAGCGGATGAAGTCGGAACTGGGTTTAGAAGACTTCTGGGAGCCCAGCAAATACGAGAATTCTGTTTTTATCACAGCGAAATTGATTAAAACGGTGCCATAAGATACAATTCGGCCGCTCGAAGGCACAAAAGTTGGACTTTCGAAGAAGCGGATGGTCGGAGGGAGAGTGCGTGTTTTCCAGTTTGCTCACGCCCGTTTAGAGCAGAAAAACGGAAAAAGATAAAATTATTCAGTTCAGCATGTCAGAAGCACTTTTAGAGGCGTAATTCGTGATGCAGCTGCTGTCGAAGAGTGCAGGGAAAACAAGTTTCTCGTGGTGCCGAATATAAGCGGAGGACGGAAGTGGAACTAGGATGTAGAATGCTCAGAATGCATATAGTGGAATCCGAACGCCTCGTTTCGAGGAAAGCAGCTGAGTTTCGAAGTCACTTAAACGCTGAAACTGTGTGGCCACAGTTGTTCTCCAGATCACCTGTTTTGGCACGTAGAAAGACACTTCAGCGCTTCCGCATATCAGATTACAATTATCCTCGAATTCCAGAACCAGCGCAACCAAGTCGCCTCTTCTCAACTTGGAATAACCCCACAAGCCAAATTCAAAGTGGGTCCAAAAGTGCACCCGAGTATAAACAGCGCCTCATGATCAAAAATGCGATTCGGCTTAAATTGCTTTTTGGGATGCAGAGAGACACGTTTCGTCAAAAACAGAACTTGGGTTTTGCGGGATTTGATCAAATGATGTCTGTTCGGCTCGTGAAAATTAGCTTAGAATCGAAAAACGGCTTTGTTTTAGTCGTCCTACGGCGAACTTTGCTTCGAATTCAAGAGAACCTACATCTTCGAACGACTCCATGATTCAAGAACCTGTCGCCACGGCTGCGAAGTCCAACAAGCTTCTGACGAGGACTTCTGACAATGCGAGCACCTCCGCCCGGCTCCCGAGACCGCAAAAACAAGTTTAATTATTAACGCCATCCCCGGCGAGTTCCGATGACGGAAAAGTTGCCTGCCAGCAGCTATTTCGGCCGTGACTCCGAGGATAAGTCATGTGTGGTGGTTCACCGTAGTCCAGATGTGATGCCGAAAAATGGAAACTTTGGGAAAAACAAGAAACTCCGCTTGAAACCGAAAAGAGTGAATCGAGAATCCGGTCCGAGGTCCTAGGGCGAAATGATTAGGTCTCTAATGCATTTAATTAATTCGGAACAGGACATCGACCGTCTGTCCGAGTCTTCGATGAGCAGAGATGACGTTTTGAGGCGAGTGCGGGACGAGTTCAACTATTCGGGAGCGATTTGGTCCTCTCGTTTAATCCAAAAAGAATTTGGAAGCTTAGGTTTGTGCCTGCAGACGACGACTCTTCCTCGTCCTCTTCAGCTTTTGTTTCTGGAGCGTTTAAGTCGGGCCACTTGGAGCTTTCGAGCAGACGCGTGCAGAGGTTTGGGATAAGCAGATTTCCGATGGAAACACGATGTTTGGATGAGAGTGGAGTCGGTTCGAGGAATGGGCCCAGGTGGCCTTTTTGGGGTGCTGGAGAGTGCCAGGAAAGAAATCGAGGACCGAAGTGAACGGAAGTAGGTGACCTGGCCCGGACGTCTTCTTCCGGCTACGCCTTCTATCTAATATAAGAAGCTGATTTCTGTTTTGCTACAATGTCTCACAGGAAAATAAAGCCGCGCATATTGAAAATG
The DNA here is from genome assembly GCA_000757745.1 of Steinernema scapterisci. Lineage (NCBI taxonomy): Eukaryota > Metazoa > Nematoda > Chromadorea > Rhabditida > Steinernematidae > Steinernema > Steinernema scapterisci. The sequence goes on from KN166204.1 coordinate 11,001, forward strand.
GCACAAACGACAAAAAGCCAGACCGCCGTGTATACGACGGAGGATACAAAACCACTTCCCCCACCAGCTACAATCGGGTTTCGAAGACAAACAGGGCCTCGTCCCAAGCCGGCGAATCTCGGAGTCTCCAAACAACCCTGAGGTCACAGGAAACGAATAATCCTTTTAGTCCCCCACAGCTAGATTTCCCCGAGTTCTGATATTTCAATGGGCCTACGTCAGCCGTTCTTCCCAACTCTTGATTCACACGGAAACTCCTTTTCTCAATTTTCCACTTGATTTCCCATGCAGCACAGCGTGACATGAGGACTATTCAGTACACGAGAGCAGTTTCAAAAAAGTGGCTTTTGGTGATTAAAGGGAGGCTGGCTAGAACAGTTGCCGCGACATTAGTTAAGATTATTAGTCAGGACACACCTCGAGATTGTGCGGAGGCTATAACGCCGAGACCCAGAGGACTACAAAGTCATCGTTTATAATCCCAGCGCCCCCTTCGGGGCTTCAGATCAAAAACATAAGATCCAAAGAACGGAGGAACAATTGCTCTAATCGCGGAAATGGCTCCCCTGAACGGGCCATTAATTTGAGATTTAGGGCATAAAGAAGAGAACGAGACGGTCCTTTGAGTCCGATTGGAATTAGAGACCAGACGGCGTCCTGGAAGCTTCGGACGCTGTCGCCAATTTTGGTGTTTTTGGAAGAAAACAAATTGTTTCAACAGAACCGCAATAGGAAAAGAAGTGGGACTTGAGACTGGCTGGTCCGAGATACGCTATTGGGAATTCCGAGTAGATTACAATGGGTGTTTTCGAGTCATATTAGCCTGACGGGAGGAGAAGATTGCGGATAGGGAACGAGAGGTAAGGACGCCTGTCTTCTGCAAATGACTTTAGTCAGAGATTACGGCAGATAATCTCAAGGTTCCGCGATGCCCTTAGACCCGAAACTCTATTTGCGTAACAAACGTCCAGACCCGAGGGAACAATCAGAAGAGTCTCGAAAGAAGCGCTGGCTCCAAATCTCTCGACTCCGCCCCCTTTTGAAGGATTTAGCAAAGGGTCAAAATGTGTTTTCTATGTGGAAAAACGGAAAATTTGTTTATTTCTGAGCATAATGAATGAGAAAACATTTTCAAATTCCGATTTAGTCGATACAGCGGAATTGTAAGCAGGGCGGAGAGCCGCGAATAGCATCTGTTAGGATCGAGTTGAATTTTAACCCAATTTGAAGGATGCGCGAAGGTGGGAAATATCCAGGAGTGCGGGATAAAACGTGATAAGAGAACTTTTGGTCGATTCTAAGAATTCGCTTCCGAGCGCAAAGTCAAAAGACCCAAAAATGGAATTAGGAGATGTGAATGGCCGAGAGATCGAAGTTTGGATTGAGATGTGAATAGGCAATAATCGAAGGTCGTGAAGGTGTTCAGAAGGACAAGAACGAGAGATTCCATAGAATGCGAAGATAGGATTAGGACGAACAGAGGCTGTGAGAAGCCAAGCAGCCCTCTCGCACACGTGGTCTAGCTTTAGAAACTACAGACCCGAAATGTCACTACAACCACTCACAAAATATGCTTCCCAGAAACTTTAAATCAAGAGTTAAATTACATCATTTCCGTGTTATTAGAAAACCGCAACAACTGGCAACACGGAAACTGGAAATGTTTTGTTAAGGGCACAAAATGCTTCCCTCGCGTCAGATGCGCGCTTGATCAGACGCATTAGACATTTATAAAACTAAGTTGGAAAGGACGGCGGCGAAGGAAAGCGCGGATTCGTGGCTTTAGAGGAATTCAATCATCCAAAGTGAGAAACGGAACTGGGGAATCCGAGGATCAGCTGGGATCAGACGCTAGGGAAACAAGATCCCAGATTTAAAGGTTGTGGAAACGTTTTGCAAAAACGTGGTTTAGACAAAATCTTAGCTGAAAGCTTAGAGACTCGACTGATTTTTAGCACTTCCAAAACTTCCGTAGGTCCTAATTAACGAAGATTCAATCATAGAACAGGAAGCAGAACTTGATCGCGCTGTTTCCAGGTTTCCAGGCGGTGCAGGGAAGCCCAAAAACGAAGCCATTGACGCAAAACTGGCTGTTTTCCGAATGATGTCATCTGGGACGATTTCTAAAGGCACAATCTAAGCGCGATCTGAGCACACGAGATCTCGTCCCGACCTCAGAGAACTGGCTTCTATCTGTTTCCAGACAATTCAGAATTCCACGATGAAAACAAGCGACAAGGAACCTTCTTGCGCCTGCACAATTCATGAGCCCGACTACGGTAGTTACAAATGCGACTCTCCGTTTCCAGAATGCCCAAGTCCGGCTCGGAACGCGATCTGCAGAAAACAACGATTACTCTCGCGTGGACAACAATAAGCACCTCATTAGTTTCCTTAAATTCCCGCCGAGCAGACATAAAACTGATTAACCGCAAGTCGGGAAAACAAGAAACCCTCACTATTCCAAGATGTTTCCTCGCTCTCCCCAAGCTTCTTCCCGCCATTGTCCTCGAGCACTGATCCTCTCTGCGCCCACCAGGTTTCTGTTCTCCGGAAACACGCAAAGCAAACACTCCTAACGGACTAATTAGGGCTGCGGTGACTCAAAACGGCGTCGTTCGCCTACTTCTTACGAGGCAATTTGCAGCCTGCGCGAGATGATGAGGCGGCAGGAATCTCATTTCCTGGTGCCCCGAAGATTCGTGACGCCTGAGGGTCCGCGCGTCTGTTCGGTTTGGGGAATTGGACCCCGCGAGGGGCGCCAATGAGGCACGAAATGAGCGCAGAAGAACTAATTTGGGTGCATAATTTAGAGGTCGGGTGATAAGTCATGCATAAGTCGGAATTAGGGGAAGCGAGTGGAGGGACGCCGGGAGTCGGGATAATACGCCTGAATTCGGTTTTGTAGCTTCCCGGGATCCGGAAGCAACTTAAGGACTAAGCAGGTGGGATTAGAAGAAACGACTGAAATGGCGAAAAGGGAATCTAAGAAAACAAAAAGTTGTCTAAGTGGCGCGCGACACTCAACCTCGCACTCTTCTACATGGAACTCTCCTATTCTCCGACATTCTCCTCGATCGAACGCGCATCTTCACTTTCCTCTTCCCGTTCACTCAAAAACTCCCTCCAAAGAACAAAATCTCAAAAGTTCACGCGTCTACGTGTGGTTTCAAACCTCTGCAGCGCTGAAAATGGCCCGAGAGAAGAAGAGCGGAAATCAAAGTTTAGGAGAATGAGGGAGTTTATGAATTTCTGCTCAAGTAATTGCGTATTCGGAAATGCCTCGGGAGCGCGAGAAGTGCATTCAGGGGGAGGCGGAAGGGTTGGAGGAGAGGTCACAGGAGGGTGACGCTGAAGCGGAATTCGGAAATTCTGAAGGAAGCGGAATCTTAGATGAAAATAATGAATCTGAAGGACAGCTGGAACTGGAGTCCTTCAATCCGACCATCTTATTCAGCGGCTGATTTATAAAACTGAGGTCTCACGATAAGTGTTTCAAGTTCTGGAATTCTCGAAAAACAGCCATTGTCGTCGGCGTTTACCCACAAACAGTCGAAGACCACGCGAGAATTCTAAACCACGCGTGGTAAATGCCTAAAACGAGGTTATGAGAGTGCACAGACACATGGAGCTTGTTTATGAATGTGCCAGATTTTGACATTCTGGGAAACTGAGCAGGGAAAGAGCGCCAGGGTTCCAAGATAGCAGGAGCCGGTTCCAGTACAGTATCCTTGAGATTCCTCTTCCCATACAAACTACAAAGCCCGAGACCGGATGCAAACTTGCTAACGAGGCGTTCCCACTCGAGTTGTCCCCGGGGAACACCAAACACTTTAATTGCCAAACATCTGAAAATGTTCTGGTGGATGAAAAATGGCTCCGAACTTGCAAAGACCTTCTTTATCGCTTAGATCCGGGGACAGACGAGTCCGAAGTTGTGACGCATCTGATGACTGATTGAAATGTACTGTAGATGAAGGAAGCTGTTCGACGGCGAAAGCAAGACTCCGAATTTCGTGGAAACAAAGCCGAATCGCACGTAAAAGGCCGAAACAGGGTTAAGCAGGGTTAAGGGGCTGTTGCCCTGCAATATCTCAAAAGCGACCGTTGGCCGCCCGTGGAAATCAACGCGAAACGCGAAAACATCTGTGCCTACCAAGAATTGGGGTGAATCAGCTTCTTTTGAGAGGGTTTGGGAGAAACGTTGCGAGGTGGGAAAACAGATTTCGGCTATTTCGGGAGAGTTGTGGCCGTCTTAGATTCCGCTAACCTCTTTGCATGTTGTTCAGAAATAACAGATTCTAGAACCCGAAGATCACAAAACGTCCTAGAAACGAGCATCCATTTCTAATCTCCTCAACCTCCCTTCCGACCCACTTGAAACTCCCACAAATAGCCCCACTTCGAACCTCTCTAATCGCGGCCACGCGTCACTTAACTATGCAGCCAACCCAAAACGCTGAATTTCCGTTCCAGACTCCGGGTTCCTTATGTGTTTATCTCGCATTTTGACAAAGTGGCAACGTGGGAGTCGCCCGCGATTACGCTAGGATCACACCGGGACAAACAAGGCAGCTGCAAAGTCCATGCCGGCTAATCTCTGGAATCCGTGTAAACACCGTTCGGGACAAATTGAAAAACAGAAAAACTGAAGAGGGTTTGTTAGGACAAACGCGAGGAGACTCTGAATCTCGGTCTGCGATTTGAGGGAACTAGAACTGTGAGTTCGGATGGCGAAAACAACGTGGCGAGAAACGTTTCAAACGGAAACAGCGACGTAATCCCAGAGTTTCCGATGAAAATGTTTCTCTCTCGATTTCGCGTGGAAAACAAAGAGAGCAGTAATAAATAGGATCAGGAGGAGAACCGCGTAGGGGCCCGAGGAAAGGAGAAAAGCCCCGAGAAGCCCCGAGATTCGTTTCGACCTTTGGAAACACCCCAAAAAACAGGAAAATATTTTTGGGAATCATTTGCAAACCGAAGAACTACGACTAATTATCCAGTCTGTTTTACCCACCGCACGGGGTTTCCAGATCTCGGAGTTTCTCTCGCCTCCCAGGAAGAAGATGCAGGCTGCTCGGAAACAGACGTTTTCTTATTTGCCCTGACGTGCACTTTAACTTTCGTCGGGGACAAAAGGGATACGGAACGATGTTGGGAAACAAAACAAAAAGTTGGGAGTTCCCTGTAAACATCGATGGTTACAAGATTACTGGACGCTTTGTTCCAGGCGAAATTTGAGGTTTTGGGGACAACAGCATGAAGGTCTGGAAGATTTGGCCAAAGAAACTCTGGCTTTGTGATGAAAACAAAGGAAAATCCTTATTTTCACGCACGCCCAAATTAATTTTTCAGAAGTTCGCCAAACAGTTTCTTGGAAAACGTGAGTAAACTATTGTTTTCTAGCCGCGATGCAGGCTGCTTGAGGAAGAAAACACGAGAGGCTGGGAAGAGCATAATCAAGCAACTCTTCCAGGATTCTCTTTGGAAAGAAATGTTCACATAAGAGTCGAAGCATAGTGTACTTCAGCGGTGTAGAGACCAGATTAATGCTTCCCAAAGTTCCTCGTCCCACAAGGAACCGCAAGACCTAAAATCACCTGGACGACTAGACTCTGATCTGCACAAAGGACATCCAAACCATCACTTAACTCTCAAAGCTTCAAAGACCAAAATCCAACTGTCAACTACGTCACAGATAGAGGCTAGGTTGACGCTCCCTTACACTGCCTAACGATAAAATCTTTCCGCTGCTCAAACGGCGAAAATTCTCTTCAGAAAGAAACTTCCGCTTTCATTAAATTAAGGCGTGTTTTGTGGGAAAATGAGACGAAAACTTAGAATATTAGAGCAGACGAGCGTGGAAGCCACAAAAGTGAGGGGGACGAAAGTGGATTCGAGACGCGGCGGAATCCTTGATGACCACGTGTTATGCGAAATGTGAATGAATGGATTTCCGAATGAGGATTCGGGGCTATTTTTAGAAGGTCTAAAAAGGCTAATTTCGAGAGAAAAGCAGAAAAGACGATGTGAGAAGAGTCTATCTTTAGCTCAGAGGTTGGGAAACGATCCCGAGAAGAGCTTACCGTACCGCAATGCACATTTATGAGGTGGCAGAGATCAGAGAACATTTTATCGCTTGACCCAACAAATCATGAGAGCGAATAATTCAGTTCGCAGGTGGCAGAGATCAGATCCGAAATCTGGATTACGGTAGATTAGGGTTTTTAAGGCGCCACATAAAGAACGAGCGCATTTTATCGCGCGTGATTTCATGGAATGCAGATTAAGGAGCAGATGTAATTAGGACGGCAGACCGTTTTCTGGGAATCCAGAATATAGCTTGCGGACAAAGTTGGGGTGGTGATCTCATGAGTTTATAATTAGCAAAGGATTTAGAAGCAAACCTGAATTGAAGGATCCGAGTGAAAAGACGGCATCCGAGAGGACGGATTCAACGCCATCCTGGCGCTCAACAAATCCCAATTGGACGTCCCAAACTCATCTCTCGTATTCCCGAATTGAATCAAGCTGTTTACATGGTTTGGAACGAGATTAGAACTCTGTCTCGCGACTTACGGCGGGATCATTGCGAAAGGAATCTCGAATCGCTTCCAGAAAATCATCTCCGAACAGAAGCGGAGAATTGTTTTGCACCCGCGAGGAACACATCATATGTCGTTCGTTATTGAGTTATGGCCTCTTTGGCGATTACGACAAAGGGATCAATCTAATTTGGTTGTTTTGGACAAGTAGCGGTAGTATAGAAAAGTGATCTCGGGTTTGGACTGAAGAACAAAGTTCTACGAAACGAAAGTAAGACTTTAATCCTGCTCTGGCTCATTTGTCTTACACTGAAAAATTCCAGTGACTCATACGCGCACTTTTGCCTCAAAGTTCAACCAAGTTAAGATGCGTATAAACGCGGACTCTTCGAAGGACGGCCTAGTTTGTTTTCGACGGTCTTTTCGACCGGAACTATCCAGGGAACTCGTGTAGTTGAGAACTGGTTCGGACTAGAAATTCATCTTAAAGTGCGTGCAGGCTAAAACAGCCTTGGTTCGGGATCTCGGAAATCGAAACAAACGCTCCTAGTTCCAAGCTCTCATAACGCACCAAGCTCCTCTGATTTCTGCCCTTAACCTCCTAAACGATGCACTTTTCTCCGTCCTACGGCTTGCTTTCATATGTGGCCAAAGGCTCGCTTCACACTCTTCAGAATGTTCTACTAGGTGTTTCGAAAGTCCCTCAGAATCCAATTCTCTCGTTTCCCCGGAGCGTCGCCTTCTTCAGCCTCGTTTCTCAATTTTCAAAAATCCCAAAAAGTATTTCCAGCTTTGTTGATTCCCCACTCCGCGTCATAAATCAGCATGTTTCAATCCGGGCTCCGATTCGCGTCAAACCCCAGACACGCGCTTTCCTGACAAATCGCCTCGCGAAGAGGACGTTTCGCGGAACATTTCTCGCGCCGAACCTCCGATGACAATTCTTAATTTTCCTTCGGGAAAAGTCGCAAAACAATCGACTTCTGACACGTCACGTCGATTTGTCAGTCGCGGCAGACGCCGTCGTTCTCCGAATTATTGTGGCTATAAATATGAACCCACTTGTTCTCGGCGACTTTTGGATCTGTTTCCAGCTGCCCGCTGACTTTTGATTGCAGGATAAGGCGTGGTTTTAGGGGAAACCGCAGGTTCTAAGCTTCTCGTGCCTGAGTCTTCATAATCGCGTCTCCCCGGGGAACATCTCCCATCATTTCATTATGCCAGAACCGCCAAAAGTCAAAACGTCGTCCAGAATGCTGAATGTTTGCCTTTTCCGGCTTTTTTGTTTTCTTTGAACGCCAAAAAGCAAACTCCTCGAAACGATTATGGCTCTCCGTTGGGTCCTTAAGGGCTAAACATCGCTGGAGTCCCGAGGATTTCATATATTCTGGGAAAGGCAGAAAGACGGCTCTGGGAGATCCTCGGATTCGGAGTTTATAAGAAAGTTATGGGACAACATTATGCCGTTTTCATGAGGTCAAAAGGCGAGCAGAGAACGTTCCGAGAGAGAGAGAGAGGTTTTTTGGGTTCTACGTGCGAGTCAGGGATCGCGCCGGGATTCCCGAAAAATCAAATTTTCGGTCTTGGCATCATCAAGAGGTTAATGCGGAAGAAGAGCTGCACGCTCAAACCACGACGTCGTCCGTGGCTAATCCTGCAACTGCGTTTAAGAGTCCCATTCGGGCGGATTCCGCCGCTTGAGGGGATAATTGGAACCGTTTGTCGACGGCGAATAGCGACGAAGGATCAATCTGAATGGGTCCGAGGGACACCTGAAGGGGAGAAACAGCCCGGCGAGTCGAGGGGGCGCCTGGAGGCGGCGGAGGCAAATTAGTTTTTGCGAGGTTTGCGTGTTAATCCGAAATGAATCCGAGTTTGGAGTTTCGAAACGGAAAACGTTTAGCCGTCGTTTGGAGCGGAATCAGTCTTGATATAAGAAGTGTTTGGAGCTTTTTGGTGCTTCGAAGAAAGATTAATTGAATTTAGCGTATTTGAAGACGGAAACTCCGAAATTAACATAAACAAGAGGACGGTTTCTATAATTGATCTGTGGATAGTAACGGCTTTAAACTGCATTTCGTCCCTTTACGTCCCGATTCCCCCGAACACAATTCGGCTTACCTGCTGTTCCGCCAATTCCTCGAAACTGGGTTCATTGAGGAAAACGATGGTTCGGAAAGAGAGCGACATGTCGACAGAAGACGAAGCTTTGAAAAATGCTTTGTTTTTGAGGCGTCCGGAGTTCCAAACAGCGGACGAATCCCGAGAGAGAAATCTCGGAATCTCCGCCTGATTGGTCCTCTCTCCGCCCCGGGGACAAAACACGCGCATGTGACTGAACGGGGCCAACCCGGGAGAAGCCGAACGCCAAGAACGGTTGTCAGAAGACCGTGAAAGGACAAATCAAAGAGATGCAAACGCGAATGCGAGAGTTTTCGAGATCTTTCATGTCCGAAAACAACAAATTTGGGGAGGCAAACATAGTTACATATAGATACATCGAGGGAATAAGGATTCGGAGTTCATCGCATTCCGCTCGGAGGCCGCAGGAGAACGTCGGCCGAGTGCGGTTTGGGGTCGTGTTCGTCCACGGAAAGAAGCGGGATGAGGACACTGGTTTTCCTGCGGTGGTTGGGGAACTCGAAGGGGTGTCCGGGATAGGAAGAGGTGCGTTCCGTGAGAGGTTTCTGGTCCAGTTTCCCTGAAAAAGAAAGAATTAGGGAATGCTTCAATCGATTGAGGAGATGAGGGATGTGTTTCCAGCGAAGCGAAAGTCACTCCAACTGCATTACCGTTTCCGTTCTCCTTCAGGAGTCCGTTGATCACCGTTGCACCTGAAAGTGTTAATAAGCACAAGATCTCAAACGTTAGTAGGGGACCCACGATTTCCCTCTCGTCCCGAAACCCACCTTTTTCGCGGAGAAACTGGTCCCACATGCAGTCGACGACTTCTGTGCAGATCAGAATTCCCGAGTGGATTGTCAACATTTTCAACACAAAAACGCCGTCCATCTTCACGTAATCGCGAACGAACTGAAACCGCATTTGTCTTCCGTTTATCGACTCGAAAGCACTTTCCCCCGCTTCCCCGGGGACGCTCTGACCCGAGAAACCACAAACCAACCCGTGCTCGGAGTTCTCAGCCATCCGTCACCCTTCACTCACCTCGTCAAGCTCTTTCTGGAAGTTTTTCCGTTTGAATTCCACGTCGGCCAATTCTAAGCGGCGCGCAATAAACCTGAAAATGACGTGATTCCACAAATTCGAGGGTCGTAAACGGACCGTTTGCGTTGATCGAAGGGGAGCGACGAGAGGACCCAGGAGAAGAAACTCGTGAAGGAGATCACCGCCAGCAGGGAGTACCACAGCCACAGAAGGATGAACACCTGGCATCGGAGATCTGGATTACATTTACCGTTGGAAAGTCAATTTACCTTCTCGGTGAAGATGTTGATCACGAGCACACATTGGACTGTATGACGCTGAGGCTGACCGAGCTGGCGGATGTCCAAGTCGCAGTAGGTGACGCGGGGGAAATTCCCAGATTCGCTCCAAGCTGAAAAGAAGTTGAGATAGAAAGTTCAGAAGGCAACGTACGTTTGCCCCAGAGAAGATCTTTGAGGACGCCGATTCCGTAGAAACTGTACTTGTCGGTCTGCAGGAAACTGTTCATCAAGTACATCTGAAATGGATGAAACAGGGAAAAGAGGTGGAATGAAATCACCTGGAGAAGAACGTTGAAGAGAAACAACAACTTGATTCCGATGTAGAGCCATGTTAAATAGGCTTCGTAGAAGCGAAGGTTGAGGAACCGGAAGAAGCGATGGTGGTTGGGGTGCGCCGTTCCAAAGTTGAATCGGTGCCGGAAGACGCTGGCCAAGTGGGCCGAGAGGCCGTTGATATTGGCGCGCCTCGCGTGGGGCTGCACGTTGGAACGGTCCGTGGCAAAGGACATGATGTCCTTGAGGCGGATCCCGGACTTGTCGTACATGATGCGCCAGATGAGGCACGGCGAGTAGAACATGAAGGCGCAGATGATGAGGAAGAAGGGCGTCCACTGGTAGTAGGAGACCATGCGGTCCTCGCGCTCTTTGTCCTGGTCGGGGAATTCGTCGGTGAAGGAGACGAAGTAGGTGCTTCTGGCCCAGCAGAACATCTCTGAAACAAGGATCTCGTTTTTCCATAACCAAATTCGTCAGAACTCACCAGTGTAATCCTCCCACGAACCCTTAAACTCTGCTGGAAGCCAGCACTCGATCGGCCTTCCTCCAAACATCTTCAGACTGATCAGCACCTAAAAGAAGCCTTAAACCAGCTTCCAGATCCAGAGACTCACCGCGGTCACAAGGAGAAATGTGCTCGTGTAGTAGTAGTGAAGCCGGTCGGCGATGTCGTCGTCCGCCTGCGGCTGTAGGAACGAGAGCGTTCCGACGACTTCCGCGAAAACCATTCTGAAACAATTAATTTAAGACTTCGGTTCCAGCGCCATTTTGGGTGCCAAACGTTTCAGTGGCTACCTCAGAATGCGCCATATTCGAAACATCCACTGGACGTTCGTCGGCACGTATTCGGGCGCCACGGCGATGCACAGAAGCCTCAGCATTCAACCAGCGTGCACCTAACGGAGGAGGGAGAAGGCGGAAGTGGGTGCATGCGGGAGAGGTGGGTGCGAGGGATTCACCGACGACGACACAAACGATGACATCATTTTGGGCAAAAAACGAAACCTCATCGAGCGTTGGAACGGAATGCCGCTCATCCAGGGTTTTTCGCGGCCGCCGGTGCAGGCCTGGCGGAGAGTCGAAGCGACTGCGGGCGAAGTTGGCCACAAACACGTCACTGTATAAATAAGGAGACACGCCAAGACGGACGCTGTTTACCGCAGCCGAGTACCGTAAGCGGCTCTGCGTCATGGGCGCGAGCGGGGAAGCTGTCGAGGGTCACACGACACCCAAGTCCCGGCGGATGTTTGTCCGAGAAGATCATGAATATGAATTAGAGACCGGATTGGCCAATCTGGGTTATTAGGAAGTGCGAGCAGACTGCGAAGCGCTGCTTGGTCTGAAATGACCGCGGTGGACGTCTGGAATTGGCTTCCTCGCCCACTTGTCTAACGAGATTGTCTCATAGAGGAAGCGTATTTGGTTTGATAGACAATTCAAACAAAGTTCGCAAATTCATTTCAGACAAATTCAAAACAGGTAGACCGGTCGGATATCGGTCATTTCATCCACGATTCCGACCGGTTTTCCTTTGCCAGCTGTCAGAAATGAAACATTGGGAATCTTTCAACGAAGCTAGACTCACACGCACTTGTCTAGACAAGGGTGACTTATCTTGAAACAATGCCTCGAATGAGCATCTCACGCGCAACCCTAACCAACCTAACAACGACAAGTTTCAAGCAGACAGAACAACTTTATAAAAGCACAAGTCTAGACAAAGCTCGACTCAAACAAGACGCAAGGATTTATTTCAGGAACCGTTCCCGGCCGAAGAGACCCTTGGAAACGACTTGACGGGACAAGGATAATCCCACGACGGGCATCGAAACTTTCTCCGATCCCTCACTGAGCAAACAATGAGTGTGAATTCTCGCGGTTGCTTCTCGCGCTCACGGCGACGGACGATGAGTATTACAACCACCCACCCCTTCTTTACATTTGTGGGGAGGTCTATTTACAAGAATGATGTGATCGCTATAAAGGCCCTGAAACCCAGAGATCTCTGTCACTTCCCAATGATATTGCAACGCATTTCAATCTTTGAATAGTTTCTTCTTAAAATGAGACAACACAAGTCACGATGAAAATCACATTTATGCGATTGAAATATTTACAGAACTTTGTGTAATGGACATAGAAATATGACATGATTCTGGGCAGAAAACGGCATTAACAAGATTACCGTGAGACCTTCTAGGCGTTGAAGCGAATCGCTTCCAGATTCGTTCTCCAGTAGGCCAAATCGTGGGTCAGAGCCTCGAAGTCGATGAGAGCAGGATTCTGCTTATCCCTTTGCAGCGATTTCGGGTTGAAGAATTTCAGGTGTTCATTGAAGTTGTTGCTGCCGCGCTTCGCGATCTCATCTGCGGCGTAGATCGGCTCTGGAATCGAAACCGCAGAGGCGACGATTTGGTGCGAGTGGCACAAGCAGTTGACGAATGCTTGGAGTTCGTCCTGCGAAAACTCGGCCTCATCGCATAGGAGCGCGTATTGGGGCATCTTCACCATTCCCTGGAATCGAGGAGTTAATGCTTATTTTGGTTGAAGTTGCCATACCCTGAGAGGGAAATGCGACTGGAGGAAGAACTCAGTGACATCTCCCCTGACGACGTCTTTGTCGATAACCGTTCCAGGTTCGGTATTGACCGCGATCCCTCCACTGAGATCGTAGAAGCGTTTGTTATGACGCTTCGTTGCGATCATAAGCGTGAACGTGGGCCGGTACTCCGGGTCGATCATGGCCACGGCACGTCGGATGGCCGCGAGTTCTTCCTGCTCAGCCTGAAACAATCCTAATGAATTGAACTCCAGATCAAATCACAAACCATTTCGTATTGGCCTTCGCTAACTCCGTCGCGTAGAATGATGATGTGCTTGGGCTTCGAAGCATTCGGGCGATATGTCCTCAGCATTTCGAAGATCCACTTTACACGGTCTACGAGGATCCTTCCGTCCACGGACTCTTTTCGGGAAGCTTGATAGTGATAGTCCCCAATGAACGCATGAGGATGGTTTACACAGTTTGCAGTGATCTGAAAAGTACAGATAAGAAATCAGCTAGCCAACTCAAAGAATTACCCCAACGACAGAAGGCTTCAAAGATTTGATCGTGGGATCGAAATTTTTCATCGATTTCATGGCTACTCGCTCCTGAGACGTCATGGATGGCGGATGGCAAACGTCATAGGCGATGACTAAAAAGTCGCCATTTTCAATCTCCATTCGCTGCCCTAGCTTTTCGATTCGCGGAATCACGTTGAGCCCTCCAAGCTTCATGTTCGCTTTATGGATGATATTATCTAAAACAAACACTGTAAAGATCATTCTTGGCTAGCAATGAGCTTTACCCAAAATTTGGATCCTGTTCATGGCGACCACATCCTTGATGCGCTCCAGGCAAACATGTTGAGTCACCACGCTGTATTGGTGCTCCAGCCACTTCAGCGTATCTGAAAACGTTTAAATATAAGAAAATATCCTAAGTTATTCTCTAATACCGTGCTGTTTCTCTTTCAGAGGACTGAAATACATCACAAACTGGAGTCCAGCTTCGGCGATCTTTCGGAAGGTGCCATCAAAGTCATTCCGGTTGAATCCGTTCGGCATGGTGTACTTCGATGGTGCATCCATTTCGATTCCTCTCTTCGAAGACACGTCCAACATTCGCTGAAGGAATTGGCTGCAATTAATTAATCGATTAGCGCAGAAGATTGACAGAAACCTCTTACACTATCATAGGAGAGTCGGCATCGATCTGGCTGCAGATGACGGCCCATTTGGTGATGTGGATTGGTGAGAAGTAGCGCTTGTTGTTGAGGTTCTTTTCCCAGTTGGCTGTTTTGGGCAGAACGCTGATTTGTTCTCCGTTCGCAACTTCGATAGTTGGTGCAACACGCACTCCGGCTCTGATCTAAACCATAGAACTTTAATATAAGAATTTCCCGATTTAATCTTACCATTATGAAATCTTTCCCAACTGACACTCCGAATGCGCCGAGCAGATCTGGAGATTCCTCAACGGCATTCTTCATATCGTTAGCAGAACTTTCGTCAACCGGATATTCCTTGAAGAGTCTAAGCTTCACGAGTTGATGCTCAGTTCGCTCCTTGCGAAGCTTGGGTTCGACGGCATTTTCTTTTAACAGCTTGTCCGTGTGGAATTTGTCCAGCTTCTCGAGAGGAACTTTCTGGTCGGCACAAACATAGAGGAGTTCAATGGGATAGAACGTGAGCTCTGGAGTCCTTGATTTAGAGGCGAACACAGCGCAAGGGAGGTGGGGATGCCTGAATGAGAGAGGTCAGAACTGAACCATCCACCATCATTAAACTAACCGCAGTGGCACCTTAAGGACTGTATGGAAATATTCCATAACGTTTCCGCGGAATCCCCGGATGTTCATCCTTTGACGGTCAGCTGGTTCCCGGGTGAATTCCTTGATAGGAAATGACAGCCGTTTCTGGTTTGCGAGCTTGGTTTTATAAACGTCAGAGACTACCAGAACACGAACATCTGAACAAAGAGTATATAACTGAAAGCCCAACTGTGATAACATACCTTTGTAGAGATGGTTGGCTCTTTTCCACACAGGATCCCAGGCGTCTCTTGGAAGCTTGCTGTCGTTCATCTCCTTAACTGCTTTCAGAAGCGTTTGCTCCTTGAAAAACGCGCCGGATTTGCTGTCCACAACAAGCGCCGGGTAAGGGATTCCGTCGCGCTCGATGACACATACGCCCTTCTTCAGTCCGGCTCGCATGATTATTCCGTCTTTCGTGTCCTTGCAAGCGTCAACTTCGTAAAATGAAGTTCCGCTGGAGACGTGGGTGTTGCTGAAATTTGACGAATACACATGCTAGATTCTTTGATGTTAAACTTACTGGTACAGCGCGGGTCCGCTGGTGAGAAGCTCCAGAAACGTTCGGAACGTTCGATCTTGGCTGGAGATTTCCAGGTGTCCATCGCTGTCGATGGGCGCCGTCCGGAAGATGGAGTCGTACAGGTCCAGGACGTCTTCTTCGCCTTGGGGCTTCATGATCTTGACGCGGACCGATTCGGTTGGACCCGTCAGGTAGAAGATGTAATCGGTGATGGACTGAAAGTCAGCATCATCCTCCAAATCGATCGTGATCTAAAAGAAGTATATTAATTATACGTAAGATAAGCTAGAAATACTCACGTAATCTTCCGGCAACGGCTCCGCGAAGAAGATGTGATTCTGCCGGTTGTATACCAGCGGCAGCCTTATGCCCTTGCCGGTTCCAAATCCGTTGCTCTTCGCTAGCGCCGCATAGAGAATGTCGTAGCAAACTTTGCGGCGCATAGCTCCGTGGCCACTGAAACCAATATGCATTAAAGCTAGAACTTTGACTGACGACTTACTCATCGGCTGGTCCACGGGTCAGCGAGCCGGATTTGGACGCTTCGATTTCAACATCGTAGCGGTAGGCTTTGGAGTCTACTTTGATGTTGATCTCCAGGTAGGACGAGAGAAGCTCGACCTTGTGGTCAAGGGAGCTGTCAGAAACCGGGGGCTTCCTCTGAAAATAAGGATTAGAACTGCGACGGAGGGTGGGTGGACATTACCTGGTAAGCAGAGTTGCTCCCGATTGACATCAGCGAGACGTAGGACGAAAGTTGGTCGTCCGCGCTGATTTCGGACATCGCCTGGGAAAAGACGGATATTAAGACGCGGAACCAGGAATGTCACGAAAATACTCGAGTTGAATAAATATTAGCATAGAACTTCGCGCAAAAATACGTAAATGGATTTCGAAAATAATATTTTTTCTTGGTCACTAAATAGTAAAATCCGTCCAGTATTCCTCAATAATTCAAATGTCGCGGCTTATTAGAAATAGAAGCTGTATGGAGTTATCATCAAACAATTGACGATGGTCTGCAGGTGTTATCGGTAAGCAAATGCAACAAGATCGATTTTGGGGTATGTGATCAAAATAGTGCGCGTATCTACATGAGAAACAAATATATAAATAAATATATCTAAACGCGATTTCGATCATAACAGTTACATTAGGAAATACGCGAATAGATCTCGCGAGAAAATAGAAATTATGTAATAGGCGCACGGCAAACAAAGATTCGCGGATGGAATTGCAACTCCCAGCTGACCCGAGCGATATTTTCAAGCGCGCCGGTCAACAGAAGAAACGAAAAGAAACGCCAAGAAAACCGCGGCGACTTTGCACACGTCGACTTCGCGGGCGACTCGCTCGCTCGCTCGCTCACTCGCCTCGCCGTCGCCGTTGCAAACTCACACAAGGCTCTGTGCCTCTTTCTCGCGAATCGAAGGTGACCGTTCGAAACGCGAGAAATCTGGGAGCAAGAATACGTTTTCTAGTTTTGTGCACCTCAAACGTTCTTGGAAAAAGGCGTTGGCTTGGAGATCGAGAATATAAGGAAACGCAGGAGAGAGAGAGAGAGAGGGATGAGCATGAAATAGAAGCAGGACCGACTAGGGAATTCAAAGGGTATTAACAAGAATGATGGGACATCTGAAGTATGGATTCATGGGAACATGTGTAGATATATGTCTGCGAAGTCAGTGTTCGAGTGTGTTCTAAACATGGAATGCGCTATCCTAAAGGTGTGTTTTGGTGTTTTCGCAAAGAAACCCTTCTTTCCTGTTGTTTATGGTCTTCCACTCCCACGTATCATCGATGCTGATCCGCACTTATCAAATTTCAGGCAAACAGTAATTTCGTAATGTTTGGGAAACTTTTGTGTTTTGAACGCGAAAATGATTCTGATTCTTAAATATCGTGAACGAATGACGAAGATGACGACAGTCATTCCTGGATTTTGTTTTCTGTCTCACTAAGCACCTTTATTTCAGATTCTTACTCTCAGCCGGCCAATACCTGCGATTCTTATCGCCTCCGGCGGCCGAAGAAGCAGTTCAACGGATCGAAAAATGACCTGCGTCATTTGCAAACAGTTGAGTATTTTGTTCGCCCCGAGGAACGCCGATCGACGCGCGCTGTTTACCTTCTCGTGCAACGGTCTTCTCCTTGAATCGGCTTTTCTGTGGTCTAATGGTTAGTTTTCAGCCTCTTTTCGGATGCCGATCGATGGTTACGTCGTGGACGTTCGCCGTTCTTTTGTGCCTCTGGAGCGTGGTGAACGTTGACGGCGATGATAGCCAAGAAGCGATCCAACTGATCGACGTTTTTGAGAATTTCTTCGTGGTGGGAAGGACGAATTCGATAAGGATCCACCAGTACTCTGGCGGTGTTCCTGGCTCTTCTGAGGAGATCGCAGAGGTGCCATTCCGGGGCAAGTTCAAGAAGCTGCTAGATCTGAAACTGATCAACGAATCTACGGTCATCTACTGCGACAAAAATAGCTGCTGGTTAGTGATCGAGAAGAGTTTTCGTTGATTAAGTTCCTTTTTAGGCTCTGCTCGGGAAGAAGCGCCGACTTCCTATGCCAAGAATTCGACTTCAGCCGCAACGAAACGGGCGGCGAAACGGCCGCTGTTTCCCTCCAGTGCCTTCTAACGGCTGAAGATTCAATTCTTGTCCGCTTTATAGATTCCAAAGGAAACGCGGTAACCGTCAAATTCCGCTTTTCTGGATTGTTCAGAAAGTAAATTTGGTGTCAGTTTCTGCTATAACTGTTTGTCCATTAAGGTCTCCCGTACTCCCCTCTTCGCTAGCCGAGGACACGCACACTTCCAGGAACCACACTCTGGTCGGAAGTTTCAGATCCGGGAAGTTCTCTTATTTCGTTGGAAGCGCATCCCGGTACAACCGACCAAAATGCTTGATTATGAAAGACCCCAAGAAATGTTTTGAAGCCGATAACTACCGTGAAGACGTTCGAGTCACGCGAGTTTGTGACGAGGATAACTCAAAGAACCTGGAAACCAAAGTGGATATTTCGCTTTCATGCAAATCGAGTTGCAAGTGCTTAGAACTACAGCCGTTGGATACTTTTCGAGTTTCAGATCTCTCTCCGAACACAGCTTTGGCATCTGATTTTGAGGTAGAAACCCAAATCCTCTCAGTTGCCTTTGGTTCCTCTTCGTCATCACTCGCTTCGGTTTGTCAGTTCGAACTGGACCTTCTTGATGACCAGTTCGAGAGAACCTGGCAGGACTGCCTGAAGATGGACAATACAACAGTAAGTCCATTTACTCATTTTTTGCGTAAATAGATGCTTTAGGATTGCCGGAAATCGTCGTCATTCACTCTGAACTATCCCAAAGAGTGCCAGATCACGGTCGAAGCATTCAACGGTACCTATAGCTTGTGCCAAGATTTTTCAAATGTATGAATTTATCGATTCGATCAAAACTAAAAGTTCTTGTTTTTAGAAGAGCAGCTCTGTTAACATGTGTTCGGTTGGGAAATACTCCGACGCAGGCTGGTTAGAAAATTTCGATCCAGAGCCCGGTTCCGTTTATCTAAGGTAAGTTATGACATTGCGTTCATGTTAACCATTTGTTCTAGTTTCAACTACGATGACGCCGTTATTCTCTCAATAACAGCAGATTCGGATTCTTTATCGCTGTTTGTCCTCTCGCGATTCAGCAACGGATCGGCAAGATTCGACCGGAAACAAGTGGGCAACTTCATTTACCCGCTTCCTCCCACGTCGTTCAACCTGCTCAGTCTTCATAACGTGGATCTTGTTCCCGTGATTCACAGTTCGAACAATTTGTTCTTTAGCCTGAACAATTCGGTATTTCCATCGATATCTTCTGGAATTCTGTAATTCGTATTTTAGGTAGAAATACGTTCAATAACCTGCCAAGGACTCTACAAGGAGTGCGAGAACCTTCCTTTCCTGAACGAAGAACTAGGGAGCGATCGACTGGAATGCGTGTGGTGCCAGCCTGAAAGCGGCCCCGGGTTCAGTTTATCAAGGAAAGATAACACTTGCCGAAGCGGGAAATTGTACATGGATGGCTGCGAAGATTACGTGCCCATTTCCCCAACAATTTCAAGCGTTCCTACAGTAACCACAACCAAAGAAGCCATTACAACTGCGTCCACAGAGGCTCCCGCAAATGGGACGAAGTTTGTTTTCCACGATTGTTTTTCATCTTATTTTCTATGTTTCAGTGTAGCTTTGAGCGTCGCAATCGTGCTACTTTTCCTCGTCATTATCGTCACTATCTTCCTCGCTGTTCGTTACCTTGTGCTGAGATATCGAACGCAGGTTAGTCTTTAGAAAGTGAATCATAACAAGCTCATGTTTAGAAACGGAAGAACTCGTCAGTCACAACGGTTATGATAGATCTTGTGCCGGACGATTCTGCCACTCCGATGGCCATGTCCACGTTCTATCTCCCCTCCAGTCCTCCTTTAATCCATCCTTCGTATCCTCAACTCTACTTCCCCTTCAGTCCTTACTGCTCACTTCTGGATCAATTTCCTCGAGAGAAGCTCATCGAATACGACAAGTTGAAATGGAAACGGCCTCCGATCGGAAGCGGTAAGTGCTAAGAGCATAACTTATGGCTTAATTTACGACTTTGCTCAGGCCAATACGGAGAAGTGTATAAAGGAACATACCAACTCGAAGACCAAAATGTGGCCGTAGCCTGTAAGATGTTGTACAAGGGCGAGAAGTCGAATACGGAAGAGTTTATGATGGAGGCTAGGGCGATGGCCAAACTCAGCCACCCGAGAGTTCTGGAATTCATTGGAATCTTTTTCGACAAAATTTTCCACTCGAGGCCGACGATTTTGGTGACGAAGTTCATGAAGCATGGGGATCTTGCCAGATACTTGCGGGACCCAAGGAACAACGTTATCCTCGCGGACATTTTGAATTTCTGCGTGGAAGCCGCTGAGGGAATGGAGTACATTCACTCAAAGGGGATAATCCACAGAGATCTGGCCGCTCGGAATTGCATGTAGGTTATTTTTCGAGCTTTTGAACGATATGAATCTCTTCCGCAGCTGCCGAATAACTCTTTTTCTTTAGGCTTGACGAAAACCTCCACGTTTGCATCGCCGATTTCGGGCTTTCGCGGTTTGAGGTTATCGAAGACGACGGATACGATGTGAAGTCGGACCGAAAGTTGCCGGCGCCTTTGATGTCCATCGAAGCCATCGAGGGACACGTAAGAATTTCTAGTTGGTCATCTCCCAATTCCTCGTTTCAGTTCTCCTTTAAATCCGACGTTTGGGCGTTCGGAAACCTCGCTTGGGAAATCAGCACCCGCGGCCTCACGCCTTGGAAAGGCTACTCCTTCCAACAACTGATCTCGACGCTGAAAAGTGGAATTCGACTTCCCAAAGAGAAGAATATTAACGATTTGATGTGAGATTCTTTTCGCTTGGTACTTAGAAGAAGATGCCGTTTCAGCTACCAGCAGGTGATGCTGCCTTGCTGGGATGAAAAATCAGAAAGAAGGCCGAGTTTTGACGAGATTCTGGCGGAGCTGCGGAGAATCATCGATCGGCTCGAGAACGAACTCAGGGCTCGCTCGAACAATTCTTATGAAATGGTGAGAAGGGAGAGAGAGAGAGAAGGGAGCTGATTGAATTACTTGTTTTCAGGTGGTTCCATGCAGAAACTGAAGTCCATTCAGCCAAGCCCATTCCATGTGTGTACATTGCATTCCTAGGCCGGATCTCAATTCAAGTGCCAAATTCATTCAAAACGAATAAATTCCATCACCGATTTGAAGAATTTAGTTTAAGGACTCCTCGTCCAATCTCGGCATAGAATCGAATTGAGCTGCTCGAAGTGTCCCCCTTAGATTGAGTGTCCTAGAGATTTCCCTCGAATGCCTCCGTGATTCCCGACTTTTCCTCTTTTTCTGCCGTGCAAAAGTTCGTCAACAAGGTGTGTTTGCCGTCGTCGTAGCCGTTGAGGAGAAGCCGCCCAAGCTAGAGTCGGCAGCTGGTACTTTAAGAACGGCAGAGCGTGCAAACTTGCCTCGCTACGTGCCGAATTCAAAATCTGCCCATTCCAACAATCGATTCGCAGCCTCCTCAGCGCACGCGCGCTGCCTCCGCCCGTCCATCGGCAGCGGCGTTCGGCTTCTTTCCGCCGTCAGTTCGATTCGTTTCATTCGAAGAGCGGCGGTTGCTCTTGTTTGTGAGGCGCTTTTAGAGAGGCGACGCTTAGAATGGATGTGATTAGAATATCGATTGCTCCTGAGGCTCGCGTTAGGGGAAATCGGGGAATAGATCGATCTCGGGAATCCGTGCTAGTTGAGTGTCCCTGATGAAGTCATCGCTCGATTCCAGAACCAATTCTTCTCTGCATCATGTCCAAGCCTTCCGTCGGAATCAACGGCTTCGGCCGCATCGGCCGCCTCGTCCTTCGCGCCGCGGTCGACAAGGACTCCGTCAACGTCGTCGCCGTCAACGATCCCTTCATCGACATCGACTACATGGTAAACTCTTGAAATCCTCTAAAATTCAATCTCAAATCGCCTCCTCAGGTGTACATGTTCAAGTACGACTCGACCCACGGACCCTTCAAGGGCGAGGTTAAGCACGAGGGCGACAAGCTCATCGTTTCGGCCGCCGGAAAGGCCACTCACACCATCAAGGTGTTTAACTCCCGCAACCCCGAGGAGATCCCCTGGGGAGAGGCCGGAGCCGAGTACGTCGTCGAGTCCACCGGTGTCTTCACCACCACCGAGAAGGCTAACGCACACATTAAGGGAGGTGCCAAGAAGGTCATCATCTCGGCTCCCTCGGCCGACGCCCCCATGTTCGTCATGGGAGTCAACGAGCATCTCTACGATGCCGCCAACAACCACATCATTAGGTAGGATCGGTATATCCTCCGTCGAGTCTCCAACGCTTGGTTTCAGCAACGCCTCGTGCACCACCAACTGCTTGGCTCCCGTCGCCAAGGTGGTCCACGACAAGTTCGGCATCATCGAGGGTCTTATGACCACCGTCCACGCCACCACGGCTACCCAGAAGACCGTCGATGGACCGTCTGGCAAGCAGTGGCGTGATGGCCGCGGTGCTGCACAGAACATCATCCCTGCCTCGACTGGAGCTGCCAAAGCCGTCGGAAAGGTAGAAAACCCAACCTTAAGACCAAAATCAAACCCGAAATCTTTAGGTCATCCCCGAACTTAACGGCAAGCTCACCGGAATGGCGTTCCGCGTTCCCACTCCCGACGTTTCCGTCGTGGACTTGACCGTGCGCCTCGAAAAGCCGGCCTCCATGGACGACATCAAGGCCGCCATGAAGGCCGCCGCCGAGGGACCAATGAAGGGGATCTTGGGATACACCGAAGACCAGGTGGTCTCTACCGACTTCGTTGGAGATGCCCGCTCGTCGATCTTTGACGCCAACGCTTGCATCTCGCTCAACCCCCATTACGTGAAGCTGATCTCGTGGTACGACAACGAATACGGCTACAGTAACCGCGTCGTGGATCTCATCAACTTCATTGCCACCAAGGCCTAAGCTGGCGGCGAATCCCCTAGAATGAGCTGGCGTTTGAAGACGCACTTTTGTATTTATTTCGTAGATTGTAATTTGTCTCGTGATTTGTGGATTTAGAGTAAATTTGTGTGTAGAGAGGAGGGGAGCGTGAGAGAGTTGAATTACAAAGGAAAAATTGCGGTCGGAAGCGTGAGGGCTTTCACAAAGAATATTTCCGAAGCTAGTCGTGGCTTGGCTGATCATTAAGAAAATTGATGATTCGTTTCAGGCGAGAGAGAAAGACCCAGGAATCTGCATGAAAATGATTTTCACACACATTCCTGGGTTCTCGGGTGCCGTTTGGTTGTACCCCTCGGTTGTACGAGCGTACTCGTCTGTATAAAACTGAAATTGATGTATTTCAGTACGCTCGCGTCGTTTGTTCTCGCTTTTCTTGCTTCACGCAAACACCTCAATTGCACTCATTCGCGATTCTATAGTAATTTGTACGCGCACACTCTTTCCTCTTCAATTTATTTCCAAATCCCGGTTGGTAATCGGGTTTTTTTATTGGCTGAAGATGTTTTCCGAGTTCTCTTTGACGTGTCTGTGAATTTTTGTAACTGTGAAATGCTCCAATAAAATCTTATATTTGCTTACAGATATGGGACACAATGCTTCGCCCGGCCGAGATCCGCCGTCACTCTTTCCGAAGGAGCAAGATCCTTCTTCGTCGCTCCCGCCTGCGCCACCGAAGGAGCAAGCTGTGGATGTTGTTGACAATTTTTTAACTGTTAGTTTCCAAGTTGCATTGTTAGATAATGGACAACCACATCTTTAGGCTAATCGTCTGGTCAAAGATCTTGACAATTACACCAAGCCGTCTGTAATCTTCAAACACGACAAGAAGATTTCTAAAGAGATGATTCAAACTCTTCTCGGATCAAAGAAGGAAACTCAAAAGCAGAGCTACTATTTCCGAAAGGTAATCGAAGATTCGGATCATATGGAACAGAAGCAGAATGTTCATATCAACAAGATCGTGGAAGCATTTGACGACGAGGATACGATCATCAACGCACTTCAACTGCGGGTGTCTTTTGAAGACTTTCCTAAGCTTGACCAGATGATGGAATTTTCCAGTTCTTGGTTGACTCATATCTGTTCGATTTCCGGCGTCTCAAGTAAGTCTTAGAGTTCTACGTCTTTTATTATGAGATTCTATTGTAGGCATGAATTCTTGATGACAAACGCAGGCTGTCATAGCACATGTGGATCTCTTCGGTATAGCGTCCGTCATGTTTGTGACAACTGGACGGAAGACGTAGAACTTATGGGACGCTTACCTTCACGTCAAATCCACCACATCAAGAAGTACTGG
>KN166204.1:35506-52968 GCA_000757745.1 Steinernema scapterisci
CGGCGCTGTGTGTTGGTGAAGGATGGCGGCACCGTGACGATCGCATCCTTGATTTGGTTAAGGCGGAATGATTCAAACAGCTTCTTGGCGTCGGCGAATGTTCCTGCTAGGGTCTGTTCATAGTCATCGTGACAATTGAACCAGACGTGGTATTCTGTAACGCCGGTGGTCCGTGTGATCGCAATGTAGTCGGATTCACTCTCAGTTCCACTGACGGCGTATTCCGTGTGCTGTCTTCGCGTTGGTCTTCGAATCCGTTAAGATGTTCAGAACTTCTTAAACAGTTAATATTACTATTGAATTTGCTGAAATTTACTAAACATACCTCTGATATCGGCCAAGTCGACTATAGAACATACATTTGGAGCGTCGATTGTAATACCAACAGTTCGAAACATTCCTATGGACACTAAAAGCATAAATAGCTATTTTATCTAATTCAAATTCCAGAAATATCACGCACACGAACACAAACGAATTGAATTCACATAATTTCTATGAACACGATTTACTAACAAACGTGTAAATTCAATTCTGAGTAACATTTTCACCTTAGCACACCTAATACAATTCTGTGCTTTGTGAAAACTTGCAAGCTTCCTGCAATTGAAATCGCTAATACAACCGGAGGCAAATGAAGACATATTATTTGCTTGAACGAACGACGCAAGCGTACTGAAATACATCAATCTCAATTTGATACTAACCAGTACGCTTCACGCTCGTGTACTCAGAGTGCCTCATAGATTACTCACAAATTTTCCAGCTGCAGAATTTGGCAGACATGTCAAAGAGAACACGGAGAACATCTTCAGCCAATAAAAAGACACAATTAACAATAACCTAGGGCAGCGAGAAAATTGGCGTCGGATTGGTTTCCAGTGCAAACGGTAGCACCATCCAAGACAGACCGAATTGTCTCTCGAATGTCTCTCGATTGCTGATAAACAAAGTTCAGAAAAAAAACAACCGAGGTGATTTCAGCACCAATGGTGTTTGTCGTTTACGTTGTTTGATCCAGAGCCTGACCCATCAATTTGTTCTTCCATTCCGGAAATGATCTCTTTGCCCCCAGAACTCATCTGCCCCTTACATCTCACTTTCAGCCGGTTTTAGGTTTCTTCTCTGTTTGCCTTCGAAGTCCGCTCTTAGCCCTCTGGCCTCTTAAGACCTTCCACGATCTCCTCGGATCTTCCCTAATCCGCCTAATCCTCGGAAGTGTCGTCTATCATCAATCAGCCAGGCTCAATTTCTTTGCCCGTTTTCGGCGTGAAAGTAGGTGAAGAGCCAGGCGGGAAGCGGCGCAATCCCACGATAACATCTCGATCTCGTTCACGGGGTTTTCTTCTTGGGCATCGGAGAACACGCGTCAACAAGCCGCCCGAAGCGTTCCGATCGGGGTCATCTTCGTTTGGAACTTTGGAGATGGTCTTGGAGGGATTTCGGAGAGACGAGAGAAGTGAAAAGGTGGGAACCTGAGAGAGTGCATCCAAAGGTCGGAGAGTTGCATTTGGGGAAAGTGAACGATTAGGGGATTATCCTCGAGTGGCGCCTCTTGTTCCAAGGGGCGCCAGCGGCTGGCGGAAAGGTCGTTGGACCCCAACTATAATTGCATGTTACTTTTACTGTCCGCGAGAGTGACAAGGCTGAGATGGACAATGGGAAGCTGCGAAGGCCGAGAAGGGTGTAGCTTGGTAGAGGCAAGTTCTCCGGGATGACAGATACTGTAACTATGTCAATCCGAGACGATCCGAGTTGCGAAAGTGCTTGAGGATGATGAAATGAGGCAAACAGCGAAAGGACCTTGACATCTCTGGAACCCCTTCCGTGCCGTCGCTGTTTGCCGCTTTTTGTCTTCCTTTACGCGCCACGTTGATTGTCTTCGACGGGCGAGAAGAAGATGCCAGCAGAGGAGAAGGCGAGGCACAAAAGGGGAAAAGAGGCCCGTGGACGGACAATGACGTTCTTTCAAGACTTAAACCAAGGTTGGGCGCATTGTAAAAGATCGTGATTGGGAAAGCAAAGAAGTCGTTTGTGTTAAACGGTTGGGTCAATGCTGCTGAACCGAACGGAGCCTAGAAGCCCAGTCATGGAAGAAAGCGATTCCTCTCTATTCATGTGGGTGTGTGTTGTGCTGAAGTCTGAATCTAAAACCAGGAACCACAACGATTTTCTTCTGAATGCGAACGTATCCTTTAAACTCAAACTCAAAAATTCAAAACTGCGCCATACACTCCAAACCATAAAACCCGCAACCGTCTTTCTCACTTTTGTTCCCCAATCACCTTGTCCAAACTTTAAAATCTCCCTTTTCAAACACGCGAATTGAACTCATTCGCCGGCGTCGCCTGCACCCATAAACTCTCGCCGCCCTTGTCTTCCTCGATCTGCACTTCGGCGGTGTTTCTTCGTCCTCTCACGGCACCGGAGGGTGATCGTCCTTGGACGACCTTGGGCGCGATTGGCGTGGAATCACAAGTCGAACGGCGAAAACAAAGTGCGCCGCGGGTTTACGAGCTTCTCACTCGACTCCGACAACGTTTCAATTAGCACTGAGAAGACAAAGACGGGTCCGAGGGCCAGAAATGGGATTCTGGGGGCAGGGGAGCACAAAGGGCAGTCAAAGTCGCTTTTGCTGCAGATTTCGGCGTCTTCTGGAACAGTTCCAAATGACCACTGTTTAGGGGAGGGAGAGAACCTGTTCCTACGTAATTATGCGTTCACAGACGCCGCCAACGGAGTGCATGGACGATGCTCTGGAAGCATCATAGCTCGAGGCAAAAACCGGCTGCGCATCTCGCTGACCAGCTTCGGTACCACGCGGTTCTCGCGGCACGCTGCAATCCTCGCTGCGCCCCTTTGTGCGTTGCTGATAGAGGACCGGTCGCGCCTCGAACGCCGAGCGATTGCATAATTGGTGGTCAAAACAAGAAAACAAGCCTGCTATTCACTTCGGCTTCGTCGCAGCCACGACGGCTTTCTCCAAGCGCGACGGCGACGAGATGGCGACCTGAAGCAGAGCAGAAGAAGCCGAGTGCCCGGAGCCCAGCCGCGTCTCCGATGCTCTCCTCGTGGCTCCTGCAGCTCCAGCAGATCAACGCCTTCGGCAGCTCCTTCGACCCGACGCCCCCCTCGACCTCGTCCCCGTCCTCCTCAGGTCAGTTGCTTCTTTGTTTCAACTTCGGCACCGTAACCTCAAACGCCGCTTCTCGACGGGTTTTTCGGTCTCTGGGTCGCGGGACCCACCTGCTGCCGCCCTTCGCTTTCTCCCGGCAACCTTGGCACTGCAAAGCGACAGCCAATGACCCAATTTCGGTATTCGTGCGATCGCCGCGCCATTCCCCTCGCTCGCGGCTGCCGCTGCGACAATAATTTTCCATTTCGTTGTTTGCTGCTCTGATGCTGGATCCCCTCAAGGCCAAGGCCATTACCGCCGCCGCGCTCCGAGTTGTTGTCACAGCCCGCTTGGACTTCCCTCTGAGGTCGATTTGCCGGGAGAGGGCTGTGGGACTACGGTAGGACTCTGGATCCAAGTTCTAGGACGCTCGGATCCTCCGAAGGCATGCGTTATCTCTGGTCCGGGAGCCGCGAGTCTTGTTCGCCGTCACTTCAATCGTTTTTTGTGCCAGCCGGCGCGCGACGGCGTTTGAAGGCCAAGGACGCCTGTAGTCGTCACAGAGAGCACTCTGACGACTGTTAATCTCCTCTCGCCCCTCTTCGTCCCCTTTTCGCTCGCGGCACCGTTTTTTGCCATCGCGCGTAACTCTTCTTCCGCCATCCGCGGCAGACGATCCCCAACGTGGGATTATGCAAATGAGTAGCCTCTTCCGCGGGCACCCGTGTCACTCCCCACTTTCCTCGTTTCCCCCTCTGTTTGCACTTCGGATTCCGAGTTCTTGACCGCCGGTGACACCGAATCCCACGCGTGATTAGCTCCTGCGAACCCTTCTGACTCCTAGAGCTACACCAGCTGCTGCAACTGGAGCTACCGTAGTCCCTGGACGGATTGTTTACGTGTGCGCGAGATTACGCAAAAGGAAACTTTTGCTGCAGGCGACGGCTACGGTAGAAGAGAGAGCGCGGGGCTATTCGGGTCGCGGACGGCGGTACGTACCGACCCGCTTAGAAAGGTGAATATTCGGTCGAGAGCGAGAAGGAGAAGAGTTGTAGCAGCGAAATTCGAGGAGAAATTCGATGTTGACACGTGGAAAGTGCGAGCGAAGTTGCGAGAATTGGAGATTCCCGGGTACAATGAACCTGAAGGCTGCGGCGCTTTTTTTGGTTTGAGAGAACCTGAACCTAACTGGTCGTGCACGCTTTTTAGAATGCGGGGTCAACTAAGGTTCACTGGGGGTCTCTGGGATCCTCCTGAAATCGTGTTCTTGTGGAGTTCCAGAACTTTCCGAAGCACGGAAACACCGAAGATCGCGTAATCGTATGGCTAAATAGCCACTCGGGTGCTAACAGGTCTTTTAGGGGACCAGAGATCTCCGCTACGTCACAAGCTAAACAGTTCTCCCTCGCGGCTTCCATCGTAAAAACCGAGTTCACGGACCGTCGTCAATCTCTTGACGACACTTTTGACGAGGTCTTCAATGGTTTTTGCGTGTTTTCAAGATCCAAAGGTCTTTGTTGTAACGTGGGGGGCTAACGACTTTTCTTGCTTGTGGTGGTCACTCCTCGGGGAATCGGTAAAACCGGTCGCTTGAAGCGGTTCGCGCTTTCGCTTTCATTGATTTCGAAAATCCGCTTCGCCTCCGGCTTCCCTCCAGGACCTCCCGGCTCTCGCGCCACCAACCAATCCCAACTTATTTAGGGTTGTTTTTGCGAGTGCCGCCGGGAATCCGCGGCGTCTTCTCCGCCGCGAACTTGACCGTGACCCTATTCCGTGTTCGCCGTGCGCATTCTCCGCCGCGATTTCTCTTTCTTTTGAAACTTCTGCGTTCGCTTGCGCGTCGTCGCGTATGACTCAATCGCGGGCTGAAGCTCGGGTGGTCCTCTTGGATTTGGGTCGTGGCTAAAGGTCTTTGAGAATCTTATTTATGCTAATTAAGGTGAGCGTCGAGGCGAAATCCGCTCGTCGTCCTCTGCACCGCCGCTGCCACCTCCGACTTCGTCTTCGACGCAAGGTGCCACTTCGATGGGCGAAGATCGAGGCGAACCAGGCACCGGAGCCACCGCCTTCACGCCGCAGCCGTTCGCGCCTTCGCCGTTTGCGGCCGCTCCGTCCCTCGACTCCTGGCGATCTTCATCGGCCAACGGACCCCCGAACAATGGTAGGTTTGTTATGCGTTTAATATTATGCTGATTCTGTGGAATTCGGGCTTTTTAAGTAGAGCATGTATTTTGGATTTTTGGCTTCATTCACCGTGCGCTTTGAATATATCAAAATTCCGTTTCTAAAGTGCACCGAGGGGCTGCAACCTTTTTACGCGCAGCGCCCTTTCCCTTCCGAATTTCCCCTTTTCTAATAACATCCTTCGGATCACCTTTTCCTACCGTAGCTCCCTCTCAACCCACCTTCTGGGGCTTCTTGCAGCTTCGCGCTCCCGCTTCTCTGCTTTTTCCAAACTCCTCCCAACCCTCCGGTCATCGTCTCTCCCACCTGGTCTCCCACTCTCGTCATCTCGGAACATCTTGGGAACGCAACCTATCGCTCCGTTCAATCTCGGCTGCTTCGGCTTCTCAACATCCGCTAACTTCTTGCGCGACGATTGCGCGACGGGAGGGATTCTCGTTTCCTTCCCCTCTCCGCGTCTTCGGGCTCTCCGATCCAACTGGTTCCACTTCCATAATCGCGCTGCTCCACGCGCGTTTTCTCCATTGCGGATTTTCCTTTCTTTGAAAGCTTTTCGTTTTCGTTTCCACGGCTGTTGCTCGCAGCGCCGAACCCGCTGCTGGCGGCCCCTGGGACCCTCGCGGAGATCATCTCGCTTATCAGGTGGCGGTGGCCATTTCAACTCCGCCGCAATCACAACCCCGACATGCTTGAAACAAGGAGCACTTAGTCATCGAGGGAATCGAATTCGATGCTATCTATGCAAATGTCTTCCGCGCGGGCGACATATGAAACAGCCCGCGAGTCTATAACCATGAGCGATCTGACCTTTTCCTCTCGGGAACGCAGGCCCTCGCCTCGGCCTCTGACTCACGCTTTTCGTTTCTTCAGGTGCCGCCGCCGCGCCCCCCAAATCAGCCTCGATGGCGGCGCTGACTACAACTACGCCGAACCCTACGCCTACGAAGGCTTCGCTACCCCCGAAGTCGGCAACCCTGAGTGTCATGGAAGTCGGGCTGCCGCCTGGAACCACGGTCAGCGGCAGTTCCTCGTCCGACTGGGACTGGGCCGGCATGAACGACAAGTCCATCTCCACTATCCTCTGCGTGTACCACGCGCTGGACCGTCCGCTGATGCACCAGGTACCTTCCGCGGAATCCGCAACGAGATGACGTCTTTTTCGATTCCAGGACCCAAACAACCGAGCGGCGACTTCTCTCCCACTGAATCTTTCGATCAGGCCGTCGGCGACGAACTCGAAGGTAAGCACGACAAAAGGGGCGACGGAGAAGAAGTGAAAGCGCCGCCGTCACATTGCATCATATGTTGTTGCCTTAAGCGCTCCTTATCACTTCTCGCGTGCGATCTCGCCGTCTCGAGCCACTTTTACTTTTGTGATAACGGCGACACGTTTACGAACCACCAGATGATGCAAATGTGTTTCAGAAGATGGGCATCTGGACGACCGACTTCATTCCCCGAGGCTCTCGGTTCGGCCCCCTCATCGGCGAGCCGCGGACCCCGCACCCCAACGAGGCTACAGTATCCCCAGCTGAAGCTGTAGTTCCATCAGGCGGCGGAGGAGCCGCAGACGACTCCGCCCACTGTCTTTTAGGAGCTGGCGGAGGCGGAGGAGCAGCCTCAAACGGCCCATCCGCCGTCGGGAGTCAGTCCGGAAAACGCTCAGCTCTCAACGCGAACGAGTGGAAAGTCTTCAGCTCTTCGGGAGGACGCTTGATTCGTCTTATCGATACCGTCGACGACCGGAAGTCCAATTGGATGAAGTACGTGCAGCCGGCCACCTCCATGGAGGCTCAGAATCTCGTCGCTTGTCAGGTTTGTCCTGGACCCTCCACTCTTGATCTCAACAATTCTTCTTCAGATCGACAACGACATCTACTTCTACTCGATCAAGGCCATCAAACCCAGCACAGAACTCCTCTTCTGGTTCAGCCGAGAATACGCCCAACGACTCCAATATCCTCTGACGTGCAATCAATGGGACAGTGCCGCCTACCCGACCGCCGAAGCATCGGTTCCTTCGCCTTTGGACTCTTCCCGGAACTGCGTCGACGAGGCTCTCGACTTCAGCCTGAAGAAGACTTCGACCCACGACGAGGCGCCTTCGCCATCTTCACCGATGCTCTCCGACGATTCTAGTTCCTCAGGCTCCTCGGCCACTTCGCCTCCTCCCCCGACTACCGTATCCTCGCAGACCTCCAGCAGCCTTGAACCTCCGCCCCCGCACCGTCCCAACGTTATCCAGAATCCCCTCCATCGTCCCGTCCCCACCAAGCAACAGATCACCGTCCCCTGCCCCGATCCCTACAACCAGCCCGGAATACGTCTTCACAGCATCTTCGACTATTGGCGGACGATGGCCGTTGGGAATCTCCCAACCCTCTCCCTTCCGCCTCAGGCAACGCACCCTCCGGGTTCCACCGGAGGTCTCTGGGTGCAGCCCACAATGCCTCAGATCGCCGCCACTCCGGGCAACACCATCGCCCCGAGGCCAAACGTATACGGTAGACCTGGAACGGAGCCGATGCCACAATTCGCAGCCACAGCCGCTTCTTCGTTTGTCCCAGGCGCCACTCCCTACGCAACCCAGCTCTACGCGGCCACGGCCGCCGCCGCCAAGGGCGCGGAATCCGTAACTTCGATGGCCGCGGCCCTCAAGTCTCCGAATATTCCGATCTCGCCGTTCCAGAAATCGATGGTGAAGCAGGAGATCATCGTGGATACCCCGACCCATTCCAGCAAGGTACTCGGAACAACGACTGGTTCTCTTTCAACCCTTTTTCTTCAGGCGGACGGAGCGAAAACTCGTTATCGGTGTGGGCTCTGCAGCAAAACCTTCGGTCAACTGTCAAACCTCAAAGTTCATCAGCGAACACACACGGGCGAACGACCTTTCAAATGCACCGTTTGTCACAAGGAATTCACGCAACTGGCGCATCTCCAGAAGCATCATCTTGTCCATACAGGTTCGTTTGTAAGAATTGTTGCTAGTAAGTGTTGCTAGTAATTAAAACTCGATATTTTGCGAATTTGAGCTTATTTCTGACCATCTTCTAGGCGAGAAACCGCACCAATGTCCCGTGTGCCAGAAGCGATTCAGCAGCACTAGCAACCTGAAGACCCATCTCCGCCTCCACAACGGCCAGAAGCCGTATCCCTGTGATCTCTGCGGTTCCAAATTCACGCAATACGTTCATCTGAAGCTTCATAAGCGCCTCCACACCAACGAGCGGCCGTTCTCTTGCACGATGTGCGGGAAGAAGTACATCAGCCCTTCAGGACTCCGGACACACTGGAAAACGACCGCCTGCAAACCTGTAGGGAGCGATCTTCAGGTGAGTAGAATCCAGCTCTACGTCGATCTAATCTCGATTTCCAGGCCATCGAGGCGATGACCACAAGCGAGCTCGCTGCGGTAGGCGGCACCGCTTCAGCGCCGCCTTCCGCAGTGCCCCTAGGAATCAAAGATGAAGCCTTCGCACGCGATGAACACTGCGTGACGAGTACAACTCCGGTTACCGTATCCCTATGATGTCAGAATCGTATTTATCGGTGGTAGAGACCAAAGTTCAGTCCATTTTTGTATATACTGTGTATCGTGTCCGTCCTGTTCCAAGCATATTCGTCTTCCACTTCCCCAACGGCAATATTTATTTCCAGCGCCACTGCCCCAACTTCTCTTTTCTCCTCCTCTCACTTCTTCGCGGCTTCGTTCCTTCGCGATCGAGGGACCGACGGGTTTCTTTGTTTCTCCAGCTCTTCTATTCTGTCTCCTCTTCTCGTGTTCTTGAAACGTATCTCCCAAGCACAAACTGTACTTCTACTAATTATTAGATCGTCCCTGCGACCAGCCACAACAAATAAATATTTTATTCTCACCCGTTTTGAATTCCTCGCAACACGTAATCGATCCTACGGTGGTCCACGTCCGTCAATAGCGCCGTTTCCAAGCGTTTCCACGGCGACAACCTACCGTAGTCCCTGATCAGCCGATCTCGATCGTGCTCCGAGTAGTGGCTATGCAGGTGGGCTATGGACCACTGCAGAAGGATCTTCCGGTGTATTCGACTTCGGAAATCACAGAATTCAAGTAGAACGAAGATCGCCAGGAGTGAGCGGAGAAAGTGATGGAGCATCTCGCTGGGTAAACTGTGTTCTGACCTAGAAAAGCGAAGAATGGTAAAACATAGCGGGGCGAAAACATGCCTTGAAAGACGATAAATGGTCCAACCTGCAGAGCTGCAGATAATCAGAAGATTCCTCAAGATCTTCGGAATTCTGCAAACTACGTTGGCGAATGTAAGAAGCGTGCAGATATGAAGTGCAACCGCCAGCGGGAACCAAATGACGAGCAGAATCTTCGAGTAAATGCTCAGGCGGAGCTGGAGAGTTCCTGGAAGTGTGGAGCCAGAGCCCACAAAATAGGTGAATGCAAAAGCATAGGGAAACGTCCAGTCCGTTGCGGTTGCGTTGTAGAGTTTCATCTGGTACCATCCAACTAGGTATCGCGTGGATTCTTCCCATTCTGGATTGGACATCGGCTGCAAAGCGGGAAATTAAAAATTTCAATGGTTGGTCAACTTAACGTACAATGTAATAATCCATACGTCCGAATCGTTGGAGAAACTGAAGGCGAAGAGCGTAGATATCATTATCTTCCTTGTTCTGGCGCTCCAACTCGTTCGTCCGTTCTACTGGCCGGATAATTGTCGAGGCGATGATCCAAATTACGATGAGAGACAGAAGAAGTCGGAGAATAAGCGATTTCGGAAGCCGAAACAACCGAAAAATCGACTAAAAAAGAAGAGTTTAATCCCGAACGCGAGGTCGTAAATTTACCTGACGGAGGCAGTTTAATCTGTTTTGCCAGGAAACGCTCGGCGCTATCGAGGAGAAATCCGAGTAGCTGCAGTTCTGCAAAAAGCGCTCCGTAGCCCTCAAATCGCGAGGATCCGTTTGGAGCCTGGAATACGAAGATTCGAAGAGCGACGAGCGCCTGCTCAACGAACGCAGCATTTGGAAGGAGCGCGAAGGCGCCGGCGGAGGTTAATCGAGGGGAGAATCGGCGCTGGGAAACGGCAATCTCCTCCTTGGCTCCTCCATTACACAATTTTTGATGATTGTTCGTTCGCGGTTCGAAGAGGAGGAGGGCCGGGCATGTTAATCCGAGTGCCGCGGCCACTTCCTATCCTTAGCGACCGGCGTCGTCGCTAGAAAACAAACGTCGTCGATTATGCAATATCTCCCGCTTCCCGAGGCGCTCTCGCTGATCTCAGCGTTGTAATTGTAATCAATCGCCTCTCGATGTTCGACCGGTTTCGGATTGAAGAAGATAAAGTTGGAGCGGAGTTGTTTGCGGCGACTCCGGAACACCTAAAAACAGAAAAAACAGAAAAGTGCACTTTTTAAGTCATAAGACTGTTTTAACCATCAGAGATCATCAGGAACCGGGGAGTCTTTGAGCGGTGATACTTCGGGAAACAATGGTTCGAAGTGCTGAAAAGCGCGAAGCTCGAAACAAACACACTTCGCGAAGGTTCCAGCGAATTGGTCCTGAAACGATGTGCCTACTTGAGACGGAAGACAGTAGGAGAGACAACAAGACGAGCAACGTTAAATACCCTCACTCAGTCTCGTTCCGTGCCAGTCTGAATTCGGCTGAGATTTCCTTATAGGCCGATGGGAGTTCGGAAGCGGCGAAGGTTTTTTGTGATTTCGGGAATCGGATGCGAATTCAAATTTGGCTTTTTTGACCCTTTGATGATGACCCTTACGATCGATTTAAGCGCGTTTCTTGTTGTTTCTTATCCATTAATCGTTTCCCAACATTTGAACTTTTTCCAGTTGCCCCATGGACATGCAGCTCCTCATGGAGGCGTCGAACTCGTCCGAGTTCGAGGGGAACGACATGGACGCGGATTTCGGCATCGACGACCTCTACTCGGAGCAGGAGCTCGGCGAGTGGTTCGGCCTGATGCTGGAACACAACGCACAGCAGATGGCGAACCCGCAGCTCCCCAGCTACGACCTCGGCGAGCGCTTCACCCGGCAGCTCTTCGAGATGTGCAACAAGCTTCGCCTTTCCGCGGAAATCAAAATCAACGCGGCGATAGTGCTGAACAAGTAAATCATAGTTTTTCTTTTTGAATTTGAATGATATCTTCGTCTTAGGTACCTCAACACCCTCAAAACGAAGGCTTCGAATCTGCTGCTGAACGAATCCAACGTTCGCACGCGGCGGCAACTCCACGAGCAGGTCCGCAATCGGTTGCTCCGCCACATGCCCATACGCATGATATCTTCAATCCAGATCGCCTCGAAAATGTTCACGTATCGATATGTAAGTTCCTTTTTCCCCTTTCGTATCCTTAAACAACACATCTTAAGACCCCGACGCTGAAAGAAATCAGTAGATTTCTTGACTCCATCGACCAACCCTTCCTCGCAGAGGACATCGTGGCCTCCGAGATGACCGTCCTCGAATCGGTGAATTTCAACGTCACAAATTCACATTCTCCCATCGCGTACCTGGAAACAGTTCTACAGATGTTTGGTAAGTAGAACGAATGCTCCTTCATTCTTAACTCTTAATTTTAGTACTCGGACGACCCGAGAAAACCGACTTCAACGTGCAGAAGTATTGGAAAGCCTGCCTGGAAGTCATGGAACTGGTCTTCCTCTCTTACGACGATGCCATGAAATACATCATAAAGAGTTACATCCACATCAACAAGGAAGCGCACCGCAACCTCGGAAGGTTTGATGAACGCTTGCTCCTTATCCTCATATTTACATTTAGGCCATCCATGCAGCACCTAAAATGCGATTACCTACTCCTCTCCTGTGGCGTACTCTGCGTCCCCGTGAGCCGCTTAGCGGGCAAGCTCCATTTGCACGTGATGGCGAAACAGCTGAGCGACCTGACATCTATGGACTTCGACCACGTCGTCGCTTCCGCAAACGGGATCGTGCATATGATCCGCAAGACGCAGAAAGCGGCAGAGATCAACCACGAAACTGCCTTGCGACTGGACCGGACGATTTGGTCGATCCGAGATGAGGAAAGCGCCGGCCGGAGGACGAAACGAAAACGGAAAGCGTCCCAGGATTGAAGCCAATTGGAAGCCGTATTAATACATATTAATATCTTATATTGTATTTATATAATCTTTGTTAATAATATTGTTATTGGGTCTTTGGGTCCTCGCACCCAACGCATTCGGGACAGCAACCCCCATCGCCATAGCAACGGGAAGTCGCGCGCCTTTTGACGTCAGTGCGCGTGGACGTCGTGGCCTCGCGATGGAAGACCGCCAGATCGAGGAACTTCTTTGGAGGTTTTCGGAATCTGGCGACGGCCGCGATCTCTTCAATTACCTCGTGCAGAGGACCCTCGACGAATGCGGCTCAGAGATCGACTTCTTCCTTGGCAGGTGAGTCCTCTTGTCCTCTTCGATCTAAATATTAATCTTCCATGATAGAAATGTTCAGCATCGCTTGCCGACGGCGAGTTCTTCGGGGAATCGCGTTTCGAACACGGATGTCCGTATGTTGCAGCGGCGGATGAGAGCCGTGGCCGATCAAGTGGCGAATACGGAGAAGTTCCGAAGTTTCAAGCAAAAAGTCATGTGTGATACGCAGCTGACGGCACAGAGGATTGTAGATCGACCCGAAAGCTCTTCCTTGGTGAGTTTTCATTATTTCAAAAATTCGTGTATTCATAACTTTTCAGGGTTTCAGCACAATGAACGAAGACGACGATACGATCGCTCCAAACAGAAACGGGGCACTCGGCCAAAGCACGAAGTTCCCAATGGAATCCGAAGTTCTTAAGGCGCTCACCGACCTCGTTAATTTACAGCTGACCGACTCTACCCGGCTTCGATCTATCCGGAAAATATTATCGATGTCCACATTTTCGATAGGAAAATGTTCTGGAATCGAAGCGTTCTTTTCGGAGTTTTCAGCTCTCATTGCGAATCCTCTTCTAACCGAAGATATAATGGCGTTCGTGTCGAAGTTGTTCAACTCGGAGGAAATTGAGTTGGTGCAGAAGGCGTTTTGTTCCTTGATGAACGCTACGGATTCGATTCCAGTGGAGTTCAAGCTGAAGTTTTGCCACTTGGCGCATCAGGTTTGTTGTTTATGATTTCGTTCCTTGAGTTATATTCCGAAATTCAGATGTTCAACGTTTGCCCGACGATTTGGAAACGATGTCCCTCGGAAAATTTATCCTTAATGATCGAATCAGTTATGAAATTAATTGGAAAGCCGAAGAACCTGGGCCAGCTCTCGCAGGACAATGTACTGGCTGTGGTCTCCTCTATGGACCCCCATGCGAATTGGATCAGAGGCTGGATGCATTCCGCTACTTATAGAAGTTATATGCGTTCAGGAATGGGACCTGTTCTAAGAAAAATTTCAACGTTTTTGTCCAAAGCAACGGTAAAGTCGAGAACGTGGGAATTGTGCTGAATGAGAACGGTTTTAGGAAGACATGGAAGACGGCATAATGCTCTTTGATGACTTCTATTCAACATCCGAACTTCTGACGATGGTCACCATCAACTACAGCACGATTGTTTTGATCAGCCTACAGTATCCCGACCTCTACGCTCCTTTTCCAGATCTGCTACCATCGATCCTAAAAGTGTTAGGAGGGATGATCAAGCGCAGTTTCAAAATGGATCGGGGTAGCTACATCTGCAAAGCGTTGGGAACTGTGCTCACAGAGATTTCCACGGTGCAGAAGTCCGCGGAAGTGTTAAGAAGCATTTTTCC
Organism: Steinernema scapterisci; assembly: GCA_000757745.1. NCBI lineage: Eukaryota > Metazoa > Nematoda > Chromadorea > Rhabditida > Steinernematidae > Steinernema > Steinernema scapterisci. Next base: position 49,587 of record KN166204.1, read on the forward strand.
AGTATTGATCAATGTTCGATCAGTCGTCAATGTGCGAATTGTTCTCAACATTCTACAGTTCAGCGAAGCCCCTTTGGAACCGTCATCAGTGCGGGAGCTGGCGCATATGATCAACCGCTACCTGAACTTCAAGCAGTCCGCAGTGATATGCGACGTGTTCAAGATCTTGGAACTGGCCGTGGACAAGACTCGGCCCGAACTCTTCACTTCTCTGCTTTCGAGGGAGCTTCTCGTCAAGCACAAGGATTTATTTGTTGTTTCCAATCCAGTTCTCCATTCACATATCGGCAAACTGATCCAACTGCCCTTGGCTGACCTGGAGAAGCCGGCAATCTGGCGCTTTGGGGCTCCTTTGTCCCCACTTACCATGTCGGATCACAGGAAAGCAGCCAAGGTCGTTTGCTCATGGATTTTGGATCCATCTCTACAATCCATACCCCCGAACGTGATGGTTTTGGCTTGTCAGCCCAACCTTCTGGTGGAATGCTTGAATTCATCGGATTTCGCCACGTTCTTCGATGCCCATTTCCTTGAGATTCAGTTGAATCGAGGATCTTCGTTTCTCCTTAAACTGTCGCAACTTGCGTCGAACGTTGATTTCGCTATGGAACTTCGGCGATCTCACAATTTCCTTTTACGGGTTTTCCAGGTTTGTGGAGGCGAATTGAGGAGATTTGATAGTATATACTTTTCAGGTTTGCTCAGCGAAATGTCCGTCGTGTTATGACGAAACCGCCGAAGCGTCGATCACCATGCTGAGATCTCTTGTTTTCGGGAGTACTGAAGAAATTTCCAACTTAGATTGGATCGAAATGCCGAAGAAATTGGCCGACGTGGTTCCAATGATGTACATTATGAAGAAGGGAGATTCAGATTTGCCGAAGTTTGAAGCTCAAGATTTTCTGAACGACCCGTTCGGATACTTGCTCGATCTCTGGAAAGATGGGTCGATTCCCCACGAAGCAGTCCTGAAATCCCTGGCCGCAATCTACAGAGAATCGTCGAACGAAGAAGAATCAAAAGATTTGTGCCGACCTTGTGGACAAGATTGGACGCCTCTTTTGGACTATGCCGAGCATTGTCTTGGGATGCTCACGGCGACAAATCGAAAGGCCGTTCGTCGGTTGGGACAATCGATTTTCATCCCGTACGTTCCTGAAAGCCCAGAAACCTGCGATTGGTTTCTGGGAATCATTTTCATGCTCACGAACTTCGATCGGTCGACTTCAAACGAACTCAGCCAGCTCCTTTCAATCAATCCGCACGTCGGAACTCTCTGGCCAGCTTTCCACAAGCCTTCAGTTTATGCCGCCAACGTCCATTCACGGGTATTTCGCATTGTGGCCAAAGTTTTGGATTCGGAAGAGTTTGCCACCGTCAAGAGTTGTCTTCTTGCTGCCAAAGTGCCGCTCGCCCAGCTTCTCAATTTCTATCTAAACCAGGCTTATCTGAACATTCTTGATTGGAATGGAGTTTCCGACTACGTTGTTCTTTCGCTGCTTGGTGGATCCAAGTTTCAGGTGAGGCGCTGTAAACTTGTTTGACTTAGCCGAGATATGTGTTTAGGCGCTCCATTTCTGTTCTATCTTGTTGTGCACAGAAGATGACCTTCTGAAGAAGACCAATAGTTCTGATTTATCCGCCTACCTCCTGCGACCGAAGATCCACTCTTCGCGAATATCGAACATGTGCAGTTGTGTAGCCGAAATCGCCGAAAAGCGATCCATTTCGCCCGATTTGTTAAAATGAAGATTTCAATCCAGACAGTCTGGAAATGTCTGCGGACTTTAACCTGTCTTCGTCGATGAACAACCATGTCACTACACACGTAACAGTTTCTCTCGTCGTCTGCGCGCTCTCGCACCAACACGACCGCGTGTATTGCCCACAATGGGGAGAAATCGCCGACGACTCAAACTTCGAAATCATACTTCACAGGATCATTTCTGTAGTGTGTTTTCTCCGGTTCGATTTTTAATCGACTGTTCTGCCAACCGTGATGACGAAATGCAACGTCGTCTCCAGAGCGGGAAGCTCGACGTGGGGCCATTGGGCCTCGCGTCGTTGATGACTGCGGAGAGCGCCTTCGGGAGTTCTCTTTGGAGGCGAGTTTGCCGAACGGTGCAAAAGATCTAATTTTGGTTGGACTGGAAAATCTGGTCTTGATTAACGGGAGGTTATGGTAAATCCTACTTGATAGCAGCTTGTTCACTCCTTGGGACGAACATGCCCATTACACGACACGACGGACTTGTTTTGGTTCAGTGACACCTTGTAGGAGAAGAACTTCGTATATTTCACTTCGAAAACAATCTAAAAATCCAACTTTGGACGTTCCAAAGCAACACAAAGAACTCTGTTTTCCTCTCTACCGTAGTCGTCGTTGGACGCATGAGGCGGAAAATGCAACAAACAAAGCTCGTTTAAGGGCACGTCTGCTTTCGACGACAACTTAATAACGGAACGGTTGACGGCACTCTGTATTTGAAAGTTGGTGCTCGTTTCCGGGAATCTGTTTTCGTCTGATATCCTACAGAACGACTTGTTTTGGAGTTTAATCGACTTTCTGCTTGTTTCATAAAGTGTCCGTTTGGAATGTAGGCACAGCGCTCTGCAAGCACCAAAACGCACATTGATTTTTCAATTTTATGATTTTCTGTGCGAACCAAATGCGTCGAGAACATCTTTAACAGCGGTTGATAAGGTTCACTGATCATTTGGTCGATAAACAACTCATAAGTAGCACAAACAGCGGGAGACGAACAAACAACAAAAATGGCTGCAGAGCTGGTTTTCGAAGAATGAACCTGTAAATTGGTGTTTTCAAGGTTGCTCACGGCCTGTTCCCCTCTTTTGCTCCCCTCATTCACCCTTGTTGCGAACTCTCTAACGACGTCGTTTCGCTCGTGTTGACCAATCGATGACATTTCTCTTCCAAAACGTCTTTCTCCGCTTCTGCAAATCGCCCCTCGCGTGTGCTGGTGACCCCCATCCGCCCCTAAAACGCAGATTTGCAGAAGAACGCCGTCGGTGGACGTTGTTTTGCGCTTCGCTACTAGATTTGCCTTCGATCAATCGATCGAAGCGCCAACCGAAAAATGCACGTTTCGTTTGCGTGCGACGGTGCCACTCGCTCTCCCCTCGTTCTCCGCAGGAGGATGCAAGAGGCGATGGTGCTGTCAATAGGCGCGCATAGTCGAGGACGGCAGCTCGAGGGAGAGGCGCCGGTGCCCTCGGCCCGAGCTTGCGTGCGAATGGCGAAAACCGTTTTTGCCGTTTCTGACGAGCGAGTTCGAGACAATATTTGTCTGGGTCTCGTCTGAGTGAGTCTCATCTGCAACTCGATGCAAATGAGGGAGCAGCGGTTGGTTGCGTGCGCGAG
>KN166204.1:79942-91134 GCA_000757745.1 Steinernema scapterisci
TGTCGTGCATTTGGGCTCTTAATAATGATGACCCGTCACGACGTTCGGCATAAATCTTTCGGTACTTCTTAAAGTGGAAGACGACGAAACAGCAGACGAATACTAGAAAGACAAAGCTCGCCTTGCTAACTGCAGAGGGCTTCATTCGTAGGCGCATAATTCAATCTCGAAAGACTAGAGCGCCTGTTCCTAGCCACTTGCCCTCCTGCAAATGATATGATCCGTCTAGGTCAAATTCGCAGAACAACAAAAAGTCCTTGCCACGTTCAAAAAATGGCACAAAAGCGACGGATAGAGGCAGACATGGTTGAGGAACGGAAAAAGTGACTCCGCAAAGCTGAGCGACACATCTGTTCATACTCGAATTGTTGTCACAGGCGACCACCAATGAAGTTCATTGTTTTTTTCAATGAATTAATGTTAAATGCACTTCTGTAGAGCAAAAAGTAGAAAACGCCTGTTCAGCAAAAGAAACCCATTTTTTGATTTTTACTTGTCGAAGCTTGAGCACCTGTTGAAAACACTTTCCTGGCTTGCACTTGACCACAAGGATAAGCACGCGGCAAATGCAGGAGCAGTTTTCAACTCAGTCAACGCGGAATTGCGCGTCAAAGAATTTGACTTTAAGTTTTTTAAGCTTATTAATTTTAGGTGTTCAATCAACTAATCATCAGTCAACACTATCTAAGCTTTTTGTCCATTTAAAAGTAAGTTGTCAAATGCAGTTCTTCAATAGCAGCATTTGAACTGATTGGGTTCGCTAATTTTGCAATTTAGAACATGTAAGCAATCACGAAATTAAAGGTCATGTGCAATGTCGCTCTCAAAGGCTCCTAAACGTTCTTAACAATGCCTTGATTGAGAGCTACTTGTTCAAGTAAGCTGACCTGTCTAAGCCCTCATTGACTTTGAAATGTAGGAACACGAAATAATTACGTATCTACTCATCGCACTAGGCCATCGCATATTGAACCTCTCCAAAAGGGTACACGGCAGAGATAACGAAGAAGCTAATGTGAGTTTTCTATAGAAGGTCTGTAAACATTTTCTACTTGTAGGATATTATCTGTAACCAAGTCGTGGAATTAGGCGGAGAGAAGGAAACCAAAACTTTATGTTCCATGAACGGCAGATACGATATAAGGACACACAAAGTCATCCTAGCTTCTGCGTCTAAATGTGCCTATAATTTATTCGCTCTCATAAAGTTCTGAAGGGTTGACGCATAGTCAAACGCTTATCAAGCTGAGCCCTATACACCATTCTGTCCATTTAGTGAAAGTTTACTAAATTCAGTTCTACGGCAAAATAGCAAGATAGGTGCCCAAAGTGTCATACGCCAAATCAGCTAAAATTTGGCACAAAGATGTACCCATAAAAGAACAAAAAGTTCTCAAAATCTAAACGCCACTCGCTTGTAACCTAAACGATCCGTCCGAAAGCTTTGAAACCGCATACAGACTGTCTTCTCCCATACTATTCGGGCATCGCAATTGGTTTTTTTGTATGCTACGCGGTAACCTTTGGACAGCTCGTTAAGGCCAGAGGCTTCTCGACAACCGCTAGGATTCGCGCGAGACGCCTTGTGAGTCTCTCATTGTGCACCGATCACTGCTAAGCACTTTACTATACCTGATTAATCTTTTTTTTCTTTTTTACGACTGGTTTTTACTTACATGTAGCCGCAAAGTGCAAAATTGGAAACCGCGCCCTTGTTAACATAGTACACGCCAGAAGTGCCCTTTCTGTTTACGTACCTTTGAGCGACTGTTTAATGCGTGCGGTCCAAAATATTGCTACTGTTTACTTTAGATTTGCACTAAATTTGAGAAATTTTGTTGTGTTTGATTAGCCGCGTTCATTGGCTGTGAAACGGGCTTGATGTGTCTGTTCTCTACTGTACCACAGTGAGAAGCCAGCGTCAGACGATACAACACTACTTCCACTATGTGTAGCTGTGCTGCCTCCTAAAGACTAAACTTGAAACAATCCTCTACAAACCAGAAAACAAGGATGAGATAAAGCGAGGTAACCCTGTAAATATCCCATAGAGACGATAGCTCAAAGTTCACAGTAAGCTGATCCGTACGCAACTTTATTTACGTCATCCCTTTAGCTATCATAAATCCAGATCATCTTTGACACTGAACAGCACCCCGAACATTATACGCGTAGTCTCGAGAAGTATGTGGTAATTAAATGTACAATAATAAAATCACAAAAATGCAAAATTTAAAAATTCCAAGAAGAATGGGCACAATCTATTGTATACGAAACTCAAAATACTCAGGAGGTTCCAGAATCTCCCCTGCCATTTCACGGTTGTTAGTCAACTCGCTCAGGGAATAAAGAAGAATGCCGTACCTGGCAAGTTGTAAGGTTACAGCGAATCGGAGAGTCTTCAGGTTGTCATTAAAGATTTTTGTCGTAGACAACAAAAGGTGATTGTCGTTTTCATCGGTCTCGAAAACCTGAAAAGCCACGTTTTAAGAAAGCCTTGAATGAGTTTGCTGACCTTTATGACGATAGACGACTCCGCTGTTTCCTGAAACCGGCAATGACTCTGTTCTGATGGAACTCTTCCACTCTTAATCAAGGTAACATATTCTTCAGGCTTGCTAGAAATAGTCACGGAGTAGCTGTTCTTGTTCAGATCGATCACACAGAAATTCGGCTCGAACAAAGATTTCAGATTTAGGTTGCCCGCGTAGAGTGTAGCTCCGTAGATGGCGGATTCAGCAACGTTGAGGCCTTCTTTGATCACGCCTCCGAGACACTTTGCGACTACTTGGACCATTGCTGGAAGAGACGAACATCCACCGACCATGGCCGCTGTGCGGATATATTTCAGGTCCGTTCCGGATTGCATTATGGTCTTGGAAATGTAGTTTTCGATCTTTGCGAAGATGTCCTTGCAGATGATTTTGAACTCGTCCTTTTGTATGACGATTTGGAAGAGCTTGTTCAGGTATGGCGCTGAACAGCAGACACTGAAATCGAACACGTTATGAAACGAAGCTGAATTAGCTGACTGATTTGAGGATCTTAAATGGTGGAATCAACGGATTCGGCCAAGATTCGTCCTACGTGTGATTCCACAAAGATTCAGCAGCCGATTGCACCCCGTTTGCTAAGTCTACAAGTAGCCAAGGTTTTGTAAAAAACCAAAAACAACATAAAAGACGAAATAAAAATATATTGCTCTAAAGGGGATCGAACCCGGCAGCCTAAACTCCTGAACAAGAACACTACCACTGTGCTACAACGCCGTCAAACACAGAAATGCAAATGCGTACATGATGAGAACGGTGAAACCGTTGGTCCCATTCTTAAAAGTCCCCACTGAGTTGGCTGTTGGGGGTTGATCGGACGGGAAGTATGAAGATCATCAGAAAATGGGTTTTAATGCAAACATCCAAAATACGTACCTCTTGGTATTCGCACAGGAGACTTTGATCTTCAAAGTCTCAGCCTCCCACAAACAGGACAACCATTCATGTGGGCTGAGATTCTGCAGATACTTGATCCCATCTTTAGTGATCTTCCCACTGTTGCAAATCCGGTCCAAAATGTACTTCCGGAACTGTTTGTCCATATCGATCCCTGAACATCCTTCGAGCGTGTTGCAGGCATCTACCTTGTAGATATGTCCATCATTCTCGATAACGGAAACAGTGCAGGTCGTTCGTCCAATGTTGACCACGAGAAGGTCATAACGGCTAGTCTCAAATCTGGATTTCACGCAGCTGATGGCGGCAGCCACATTTTCGCTTAGCAGAGCGATGTCAGAAAACCGCGCGGATCTTGCAGAACTTCTAAGAGCCATTCTCTGCACGTAGTTGAAGTGTTCCGGAACGGTCAGCACAACTCTTGTCAACAGCCTTTCCAGCCGCATTTCAGCGTTCATTTTCGCCCTTTCCAGAACTATTGAGGCAAATGACCGCATGGAAAGTCCTTCATAGAAGGAATACTGCCAGAACACCGAAGGCAAAAGTTGCTCAGCTCCCAATCGGGGTTTCATGAATGGATGATCCATGTCAGTGAGGGGGTTGTCATCCATCTTCCAGTATTCCGCGATTCTTCGCTTGAAATCTGGAACATTGAAAATGGGGAAATAGTGAGGAAGAAACGAACCGAATATCAAATGGTCATATGGAGTTTTTGACAGGTCTGTATCTGGGTATACGGCTCCTGTGAACAGTTGGCCATCTTTCACCGCAATGGTGCTTGGAAAGCAGCGATTTCCTATAAGTCAAGCACTATCATTAGAACAACTCTGGCAATTACAGGAAAAGGTTGGTGCATGGATTTGGGCATTGACACAGAATTGAACTACCGAGGTGTGAAAAACCACTAAAGTGAATGAACGCAGATATGCCCTTTAGCACAAAACGATAGTCTAAAATTTAGCAGCTTCTGATCTCCTAGCTAAATAAGGAAAAATTGGTATGCGTTATATCAGGCACAAGAGTATGAAGGACCAGTGTGATTTGGTGACATTGCAGTTTGTTGCAATCATCATTGTGGACGTTTTTGAAACTTAGTGCTCAGCTTCGAATCATGCAGGGTCGTCGGGATTACCTGATTCACCAGATAAGAAATAAGAGTAGTAAACTATTATAAGACCCTGCATAAGCGAAGCAGAGTACGGTATTGAAGAACAAAAGCCTGTTGTCTCAAAGTCCACTTCTGAATCGCGACAATTAAGTGGTGCCTCTGCAAAGACTACAATGTAAAATACGACATTGATATAGAGCCTCCAAGCCTAAGTAAACAAATCAAAGTCTACATATCCCTGCTAAAGTGTTTACAACGCTTCCGTAATTAATTAAATTTTAGAGCAGCTTTTTTGGTGTCATCTTCATTTAAGACCACGTGTCCTGGATCTATCCAAACATGATCTACGTGCGCGCACACTATGATGCGCTTTCCACACTCCGTAGTCGGGACACTATCCTTGTTAGGTAATTGCTACTTCTGATTCCCCTCACCTCTCTCATCATCTACAATTCTCACCGCTTCACCATCGAAGAAGGCGACGCGTGTGACGGCAGAACCAAAGTCGATGGCGATGTATGGTTGTCCGTCGTCGGATTGTGCTTCCATGCGACGCGTGCCTGGAAATAAGGCATCATAAGTCAGCCAGCCACGCACACAATATGAGCGTATTTTGACGCTTTCACCGCGAAAGTACGTGAAAACCTGTGCTGGGAATCTCGGTGCACGGAAGGAAGCGCTGGGATCTTAGCGTCTGCGTCGCCTTAGTGACCGGCCGTCGCCATCACCTCCTTCTTCCAGCAGAGGGCAGCCGTCTAACGGTGCGACCAAAGATATGAGCAGCAGCAGCAGGGTTTATGACAAATCGGAAACGGAGAGAGCGTGCGGCCAAAGCGGAAGCGCGAGGCGCGTCACGTTGAACTCCCTAGGTGGAAGTGAATCCACGGTGAGAGTAGTTCTAGCTCTATCCAACCATTAAGGAAAGGCTAAACGAAGTTCCTGAGATAAAGTACAAGTCCCAGGTCGTTTTGGAAATATCGTCTCCCTCATAAGCTGGCGCAAATGATTCTGCTAGCCGAAATCCATTAAGCTGAAAGCTTAAAATTGTATGTCAAAGGCTACAAAAACTAAGAATACAACTGACACATTGCGCTAAGATCCACGTTCTCTTTCGTCTCCTGTGCGCGCATGCCAAACCACTGGCACTTTGTGGAAGAACTAAGATTGGGCAGTCAGCCAAAACATGTTGAGACGCTTGCGAAGGCGCAAAGGTAGTGCAGCTGGCGTGTTTTGCGGCACGCACAGTAAGCGAAACCGCGAGGCTAATCCGGTGCAACAGTTTAGATGTCGCGAGAGGCGTCATGTTGGACTTCAGGTAGGAATGAGTCCAAGATGGATGCAGTTTCAGCTGGCAAGTCATGCGGCTCGCACAGTAACTGAAGCAGCGAGATGTTGACCGAAATGAATTTGAGGCGAAGGTAGATTCGATTTTGCTTAGCCACTTAGGCACCACGGCTGACCAAAGAGTGGAAGTACACGGCTCAGGTCATTCTGAGAATATCGTTTTCTTCATAAGCTAGCGCGGATGTCTTTAATGACTGAAATCAAGGAAGTCGTCGGCTAATTCACAACGTGAATGTGTCTATGCAACACTCAGGTAGTTAGCACTCCGCGCTGAGATCCACGTGCCCTTTTGTCCGCGAACCTTGAATACACGTCCGTGCCACAGCACTGGCTGATCCCTAACATTACTAGGATTGGACAGTCAGCCAAAAAACATGTTGAGACGCTCGCGAAGGTGCAAAAGCAGAGCAGCTGGCGCGTTCTGCGGCACTAACTGTACCACAGGATACGTTCTCTAAAAACGTGTCAATCGCGACCTTTGTGGTTGTCGCGAATCAACAACACACGACCAGCGAATCTTGGTTATTCGACCCACGGACAGTCTGTAGAACCTATTTGCCCAATATAAACTATAGGCTTATCAAGATGATAGAAACACATGTCAAACCGGCGCGCGTTTGTGCACATATCCGCCTTAAGGATGCGCTTGTAGTCAATCCGCTTGCTCTCACAGTCACCCGAGTCCCACACCCCACTCGCACGCTTCGTGCGGACAGTTCTTTGCTGCAGCCAATTAGCATTTTCCGATTTCTCCTTCGGGAACGTTCCACCGCACTTTGCCTGCACTAGTCTTTTATCCGCACACAGTTTCGCAATCGTCGTTTGTTCCAAGTCATGCAGCAAGCCCGTGATATAGCAAAACAGCGTCCGCTTCTGACACCATGAGGAAAGGTAGCCAGAGACAAAAATGACGTAAGGAGAGAAGTCAAAGTGTGCCTTAAACGTCCATTTAGCGGAAATGTGAATTGAAGCAAATGCACTTCGACGTTCAAATTTGTACTCTTTATGACCTCTTGACTGTCTCGGAAAGTGGTTTCGTCTCGAAATGTCGTCAGGTCTTGAGCATGAGAAATCCTTCTCCCTGGTTAGCATTCGAGCAGTTGAATCTATGACATCCGACGCTAAAAACATCTAAATTTTTGAAATTTATACATAAAACATGACTTAAACGGATATAATTTGATTACAATAAGATATGTGAGGGATACATATACATTTTAGCATGCGACGGGATAGTACATTGACACCCTTAACACGACGTTGAACACGGCAGTGCCATTTAATGGGCTCTCTGAGCATTGTCTTCGACGTCGGAGTCGCAGCAGATGACGTTGTCCACTTCGCCGTCCGTAACAATCTCCTTGTGGTGGATGCAGGCCTTATCTTTGCGGTGACGGACAGTGAGGAGCAGAAGACCTTGAGCGCTAATGTCCAAGCTGACGGAAATCGGCTGCTTGTCGCTGTCTCTGTTGTCTACTTTGTGAACGAGAATCCGCGAGGGTTTGTAGTCGAGGTATGTCTCACCGATCTGGAAAACACAGATTTTAGATGGTTATGGGTTTGAGGTTTGCTTACCGTAAGCGTGACAAAGTCACCATAGACGTTGACCAGCTCCACAGAGCCTTCAGCTGGACAATGTTCTCCGACTGCGATCAGCTGAATCCAGGTCGATCCGTCACACACGAAGAACCCTCTGGTGAGCTTCTCGTAGATTCGAAGATCCTTCAAGGCAGGAGTTTGGGAGAAGGACGAGGCATAGATGGCAGCCCCCAAAACCGTCGATTCCTGGACGTTGTCATGGCGATCAGCTGTAATCATTGCAGTGTTTTGAGCTAGCTCTTCGATCTTGGGAATAAGACAGCTTCCTCCGACCAGGATCAGCTGCTCGACCCAAAAGTAGTCTTGCAATCCTGGGACGTCCGCGACTGTTTTGTCAATGCAGTTTTCGATCTTCTTGTAGACGGGTAGGAAGACTTTGTCCAGATCTTTCCGGGTGACATTGCGATGTTGCACGAGGTTGACGAGATGGTGATGCATTTGAGCTCTGGAAACAGGCAAATTTAGGGACAATTGGGCCGGGTCCAACTTACGTGGAAGTCTCATTCTCCATAACACCCTTCTTGACAGCTTCAGAGTGGAAGTACAGCTTGCCGAACGGAGCGAGATCGAAAGGACAACGACTAGGCTCATTGGTACTCAGCGAACGGAATTTATGGCTTAGAGCGCCCATCAGCACCACATCCAGCTCGCGACCGGCGCTGTGTCCAGAGAAGTTGACGGATTTCGCCACAAACGTGTTACTGTTCCTCACTTCCACTATCGAAGAAGCCATCGAGGTCCTCCCAACATTCACTACCATCAAATTGTCGCAGATGTTCAGTTTCTTCTGGTAGGCGTGATAGATAGCGGCCGCCATGGTGTCACTGATGGTCTTCACTTCGTCAAATCCGGCTTCCGTGGCAGCTTGAATGAGAGCGCATTTCTCCCCGTAGGAGAAGTGTTCCTGCGTTGTCAGGACCACGTTCTCCAGTTTCTCGCCCATTGCGTTCTCCGCAATCACCTTCGCCTTCATAAAGATGGCCCGGGCAGTGAGGACGAAATTTGCCTTGTGTTCGCTGGCCGTAGTGTGGAACACAGAGGTGCTGAACGGCAGATCGTACTTCCGTGAGTGCTGCATTGGGGCCCATCGCTTTCGTTCGCAGCTTTCCACTCCGTAGTAGGGTCCCAAAGGTCGGGGTTTGAAATCTGGAAAATTAACATATGTTTTAGAGCATAAAGAGAGGTACAAACCGAAGATGACAGACTCATAAGGACTCTGAGTGAGGTCGATCTCAGGACGGGCGATTCCGACGGTCATTTCCTTGCGGTTTGTGACCACGGTGCTGGGAAAGCTGCGCTGGCCTAAAATTAATTAAGAATTTAATTAAATTTGCTTTATTTGCGTTTCAAAATTTAGGTCTAATCAAGTGAATAATCAAGTCAGGACCCGGCCCAAACTGGTTCATCTTCTTAGGGACACAGACCTTACCCAAATCCCAAAAAATGACTTGGGAACTTTGTGATATAAGCAAAATGTTCTTACCATTCTCGTCAGTGAGAACCACGACCGTATCCTCCCGATAAACAGCAACGCGGGTCTCCGAATTCCCGAAGTCAATGGCGATCCAGGATTCCATCTTGCCGTCCGACATCCTCGCCGTCCGGGATTTCCTAAACTCCTGAAGACACAAACTAAATCATCATTATCACCGTGCGCGGACAACGCACGTTTTCAGGTTGTCGCAAGGAAAAAGCACGCAAAGAGCAACGTATTAAAAACGCGATACCGGGACAAGCGATTATCTTGCGCAATCTGCCGTCTCCCTAGCGACCAGCTTCTTTCCCACTGTGGGTAACGGCGTCCGGCCGGCTGGTCGGGCCGAAGAGCCCGGCGCTGTGACCGGCAGGAATGGCGATGATGGCGGACACCGGCAAAGAGGGCAGAAGAGGGTGCAACGGGTGGAATCGGAATTGGCGAGCGAGAGCGCGCGTGCTCGGTGAATTTTGACGCATACAAGGAGCCGCGAGCTCGAATGGACGCAGGACGGTCGCAGAACGTAGGGACAAACGGAGATGTGATTGAAGGCGGCTGCGGCCGAGGGTGATTCAATTGCGCGAAAACAGTTTTCGACATCCGCGTTCTTCATATGGCGAAGTGCAGGAGCGGCTGGATGGCACAGTCAGAAAGGCAGACATGCACTTGACTGGGTTCTGTCTGTCACGGATGACTGTCGTCTGCGATCTCGGGAGCAGCGGAGACTTACTAATTCCTACAAGGTCATGCAGATGAGTCACGTGGGATTCTGAAAGCCGGTTTTGGGATGAGTGCAAATCTCTTCAATTAGGAACGGAATTCCCGTCTCCACGATTGTCTGTGCGTCTATCTTTTGAGTCACCCTCTTAAGGTGTGGCTCTCACACATTAGCATTTTTCTGATTGCGGCACGTTTTCGGATGGGGATGGCGTGGTCTGTCCCAATTGACTTGAGGTTCGGTAGCCAAAAAACGGTCCTTCTGAGATGGTTATGAAATCGGGACAATGGAAATTTCCTTCTGCGTAATGCAGTCAAACATATTCTCACGCAGTGATGGGAAAACAGGGCCCGAGAACAAGACTGATTCAGACCAGGACAGAGCAACTATGGTTTTTGGCCGACGGTATGCAAAATCCCGAATCGGCACAATCCGGAGCGCGCCGTGCTCAAAAGACCCCGTCTAGAACTCCCCCATTGAGTCTCCAAAACATAGACCGTCACCTTCAAAACTTGACCCAGAAGTACCCATCCTCTCCACCCTTAACTCATTCCGAATCTCAACATCAACACCGCAAGAACCAAGCCTCTTCAGAGCCAATTATTGCCGCTAACAGCACGACAACTCACGTGTTTCTCCAATTGACGCTAATTAGCAGTTATCCCTTTTCTCCCTTTCCCACAAACACGCACACGCCTAAGGACTCACGTACCACAGTGGCTCAATCGAACCTGCGCGGCCATAGAATAACATCGATCGCTTCAGGAGTGTTTTGATAATCGATCGGTCATAAAATCTACCATAACACAATGTTTCATCCATCTTGGTCGTTCGCAATGATCTACAGACAGAAACGCCCTGTTCCGACGCACTTTTCAAGTGAAGCCATTCAATGCAATCCTACAAGTCTAGACAAGGCCACCCGTACTGTTCAGAACTGACTAAAAAGCTGGAGTTCCGCCTAATTAGAGTAGCGAGGGTCTTAGCTGTGGACAGACAAATCACGACTTTTTGAGACACGATTCTGGAACAGTCGTCTGAAGTTCTCATGATCCACTGATGTTGTGCAGAGCCACTTTGGGTCACGCTCTTCTTCTTGGCGGACAATGATATGGCTCGTTCAACTTATGAAAACAGCTTAGCTCTTGGGCGTATTGTGAAATTTTGAAGAGGGCGGATCTGTAAGGATGGGTAACTCACGGAACTCCCGTTCCTGATCTCGCCCAAATGTAGATTCGACGATGGCTTCAGCGGCGGAAACTAACGATGTAAACTGCTCTAACGGATATCAGATCCCGCGGATGTGGATCGGAGCTATGTGATCAGTCCGCCGTAAGCAAATGACTTAGCTCTACACCTTACGTAACGTTCAAACTCATGCGCGACAGCGACAAGGTGTTCAAACTCAGAGCGACGTCGCTGGCGTTGTCGCCGGCTTGCCGCTCAGCGACACGCGCGGCGACACGAGTTTGAACACCCTCCGGCGACAAGTTCAGCGAC
>KN166204.1:91191-139145 GCA_000757745.1 Steinernema scapterisci
GCTCGCGTCTGGTCAGTTTTAAGCTCAAATTCTTCCCTCATTCCGTAAAATACGTTCATTTCGCCGGTATTCCTGCAGGTTGCTTGAGTAAAAATGGGTTTGCGCGTATTTCTGAACAACTTTGGTCAACAACTAACAAATTTTCTAACAAATTCAACTGAAAACTGGCCTTTAGGTGCAAGTTGGGACGCTGGTTCCAAAAAAACTAGATTTTTTCAGACATCCTGCAAACCCCTAAAAGCGTCCATGAAGTCGTAAAAATTGAAAATGCGCTTGGGGTAGTAGGTGTAAGGTGGAAAACTTCGCTAAAACTCATGGGAAGCTCAAAATAATGAGCTGACAAAGTGTTTCAAGCTTGGCTGGGGATGTCGCTCGACTTGTCGCGCAAGGGTGTTCAAACTCATTTTCATGTCTTGTCGCGGTCGCTGTCGTTGTCGCCGGGCCAGTTTGAACACATGTGTTCACACTCGTGTCGCCAGCCTTGTCGCTGTCGCTGTCGTTGTCGCTGCCGCTGTCGCTGTCGCGCATGAGTTTGAACGAAGCATAAGACGAATACGCCTTTCGGCTTTTTTTGTGAGTCCTGTTTCAATACTCCCGGTTCAAGATAGAACTCTTTATCATACATCAATAAATCTCTACATTGATCTAATTGTGTTTTAGATAAAGAGGGTGAAGAACGAATATTACAAGTCAAATAGTTACAAAAGAGGAATGTGAAATAGATGGAATCAGACGAAAGGAGAGAAATGTGTTAAGAACAGAAGTTGATGTCGTGCTCGAATCTGGACAAATATGACAAGATGTGTGTTGTTTGGTTTTGGTTAGAAATCGCTAATAAATACAGTATACCCATTTCTACGTTTGGTTGCCAGGGTTACATGAGTAAGGGTGCATCCAGAATCAGTGTGACTCGATGATCTTCAGATATTCCAGGAAGGAAAATAGAGAGGACAGGTGACTAGAGGAGTAGACGTCGTACAAGAGAAGTGCACGAATTACATGGACGGACTAGACGGAAGTCTTTTGAAAATGAGTAGTGTGTGTTTGCTTAGGTACTGGAACCCCACTGGTCTCGATAGAGGGCGGAAGGACGACAGCTGGACAGAGGACGAGAGAGACTGGGGGCTGGAGATGGATGGATTTGAGATACATGGTAGTTTTTGTGCTACTGGCGGCATAGGTTATGTTAAGGGAGTTTCGAACATTCTCGGTTTAGAGTACACAAGTGCACTTTGCGGACAACAACGCACAACACCTAGAAGAAATCCGTGGCGTTTCGCCTCATTTCTTTGGAGGCGGAGGAGGCTCGGCGAACGGGTCGTCTTTGTTGCCAGCTTGGACGATCGGTGCGATCATTTGAACGAATTCTTCGTAGTCGATCTGTAAATATCCGCGACGTCATCAGTCTGCACTTGTGATTACTACACGCGTACCTGTTCGTCGCCGTCCTTGTCGACCTCTTTGATGATCTCGTCGACCTCCTCCTCGCTGAACTTTTCGCCCATGGTGGTCATGAAGTGCTTGAACTCCTGTGCTGTTATGAAGCCGTTCCCATCTTTGTCAAACACTCTAAACACACGTGACCGTTTTCGAAAATAGGACCCCAGCACACTCACTTAAACGCTAATCGGATCAGCTCTTGGTCGGTCTCCTTGTTCATCTCTTTCATCATTTTGCAAAATTCGCCAAAGTCAATTTTGCCGTTTCCGTCCACGTCGTACTCGTTCACCATGTTCAGGAGTTCTTCTTCGGTCGGGTTCAACCCGAGTGTTCGCATCGCGACGCCCAGTTCTTTGATGTTCATTGTGCCGTTTCCGTCCTTGTCGAACATCTGAATTTGTGCTCAATTCAAAAGGGGTCGTTTGAAGTGCGAAGCAATTGCGGAGTTGAAAAGAATGTTTTCGGGGAAAAGGTGGAACGCAATTTTTGGATTCACATAATGCCTCTGTGGGGAAGCGAGCGGAAATGGTGGGCGAGGGCTGGCCCGTTGTCGGCAACTCTGAACATTACTTTGTGCCCAATTGAAAAAAAACACGCAAATTATGTCTGGGAAAAGTCGGACATGCCTTAAAAATGGTCAAAAAAGTATCTAAAGTTATCCCACAAGGAATGCACACAAAGTGTTTTATGCCAACTGAGCTGAGATCGGGCACAAAGGCAGACCCAAAAAAAGTGTAAAAAGTTATCAGAAGCCCATTGGCCCACGTTAAGATCTTAATCCAAAAAATGCTTCTTTAAGCCCCATCCAAAATGGTGTCAAAGAGGTCCACGTAAAGTGCTACACTTGATTGTTTATGACTAATCGGACGCTCATTTAGCCTATTGGTAGCACTGCTGCCTATCACTTTTGAGGCCACGGGTTCGAACCCTTCTGAAGCCAAATTTTCTTAGTTAGGCTATATAGCGTTTCACGTTTTTCTGCTTTGAAAGACAGTTTTTTAGACGCTTTTGAATGTCCTTAAAAGGTATTTTAAGTGGCTTAAAAAATGCAAAAAAATGCGTAGGTTTGGTTTTCAAAAGTTGGTATCAAATTTCCGAATTTTCAATTAGCCGGAAATGGCAACGTTTTTGTTTGCTTCAAACGGGGTTTTCTTGAATAGACTCACCTTAAAAGCCTGGGCAAACTCTTGCAACTCCTCCGGCGAAAACTCCTCTTCGCCATTTGAAGATGTCGTAAACTGTCGATGCATTTTTCCGTCGGAATCGTACGATTTCAACCCGTTTGAAGACGACCCTGAAATGGTTTTGGTCTTAGGACAAGGAGATTCTTGTGGAGTTTTAAAGGTTTCACAAAAACGCCCGCTGCGGTATGTTTTTTGAGACAGGGCGAGAAAAGCGTGAGATTAAAAGTGATCTTCATATATCAACCGGCGAGAGGAGAAGAAGGGGGAAAAGCGCGTCTTATAAAACGAGTGACGGGAACGACAGGAGCGACACATTATGAACTGCACATCCGAGAGACGCTGTTCATGAACTGCCGTGGCTCGTGCCCGCCGCTTTCGCTCAACTATGCCCCGAAGCGACAGGAAATGGGCAATAAGGGGTGGTGGCTGTGGTGGTTAGGGGGAGGAAAGAACAGCATTGAAATTAATTCCGACTAAGAGGTGCCAAAGGAGTCGCGGCGGGAGCACTCACACAGCACACACACGGAGCAGGAGAAAACTTGAGGGGGCGGGCGCTTCATCTCCTCGGTCGTCCCCCAATCGTCGACGTCGTCGCACCCGTCTGTCAACTTTGAAGCGCCGTTCCTGAATGCCTGTTCAAGCAAGCGCAAAATTTTTTGCTACTCTCAACTGTTTCTAGCTCGCGCGCTTGGGTGACCTTTGAGAGCGCAACCGTAAATAGGGAGAGAGGCACTCGGGGAAAGGGCTTTTTCGGTTCAAAGTGCCCAGGACAACCCGCCAAGGCAAGGTCGTAGATCAGTGGGCGCCCGTGACGACATCAGAAAGCGGCATTGGCCAGATGTGCCTGGGGGCAACCTCGTGGCCGATCAGAGCATTTATCGAGTGGCTGGGAGGGGGAGCGGGTCAGCCGAGACTGGCTAAGAAAATAAAGAGGCAGGTAAAACGGAAAAAAGTTCCGAATTTTTTAAGGACAACTCCGACTGTTTGTCATGTTGTCACAGTGACAGCTTGTCTATGTTCGATGCGTCGTCGTTGTATTTTGCTACGTATGTACAACAGCTGTTTTTCGCTTCCTATCGATCAGAGACGAAAGAGAAGAAGACGGCCTACCGGCCCTCCGGTCGGCGACGGACGGCAAAGCAACTCCGACCCCGACTGATCGGAACTGAGCTGCCGCGACGGCGACAACGATAGAGCACTGTGATGAGGTCGTCCGGAGGCCGTTGTCATCGTCCCTTCTGTTGTGGCTCGTTGACGGCCCACCTGGGCAGCCCGGAGACAACGACGGCAATGACGACCGAGACCCTCTGTGCCAAACATCTCTTATCTCCTCTCCCCAGAGGGATGGGTAAACCGGTAGCCAGCCGTAAAAGCGCGGGAAAAGCTGCCAAAACTCTTATTACTCGCTCCTGGCTGTTTTTCGAAGAAGTACTTAGTGGGCAGCTATAAACTACGCTCTTATGAGTTTTTGGCTGCCCGCTTTTTAAGGGTCTCAGGGGTTACGATCGGTCGCAACGGTCGTCACCGAGAATTCCCTCAAGTGGTCTCGGACGATTAGCGAAAACAAGATGATACATCAGCAGGAACACTGAAAACAGATGCGGATGTGAAGATGAGACTTTTCAGGAGCGCCGGAAAAGGAAGTTCTAACAGATCGCAGACGCATAAAACATAGCTGTTAATTATGAGACTCGTGCAGTCGCAGGAAAACGGCAAAAGATCAAAATGCAGAAACGGCATATTCCAAAAGCCACGATTCTTAGCTACGTTCGGAAATGCGGCTCTCCGGAACACATGACATAAATACCGATTGTGAAACTAACTACTGAGGGTTGGATTGCGTCTAATGGCACACGACCTTACGTTTCTGATAGGCCCACGACCCTCCCCCAAAGTGCATAGAGGCCGAAATACGAGACTTTTGGGAGTCTGTGCATGGTCCATCCCGCACTACTCACCTTTTGATGCACAAAGGTAGCAGCTTACTCAAGAAAAGAGGGAAAAAACCTGACACTCGTTTGTCCAGGCAGCAAAAACATGTGCCTCCACAGTAATTTATGACCCGCAACGGGAACTTCGCGCGCCTGGAAAGAAGACAAGCCTGACACGAGGAGACATCTAATAAATTCTAGGAAACAAACTTTCTCAGCTTTTGCTGTCGCTCTGTTGCTTTTGCTGCTGTCGCTGCTTTGGCTCTCTCCTCTTAGCTTTGGCTTACCTTGGCCCAAATGACACGAGTCTGACGAGATCGGCACTGGTGATGGCGGCTTGAAGACGCCGACAATATGCACACAAACTCCTTTCGCTGCGACCGGTTCAACAACGTTCGAACCGCTGGCACATCCGCTAACGTGTGGAAATGTCCTAAAAAGAATGGCAAGTTTTAGAGGAGTCAAAATGAGCGAGAGAGAGTTGTGTCACACACATAAAAAGTGCGTTCGTGTTCCAACACGAGTGTGCAGTGGTCATCCGCATCGTCATCTGCAGATCGAATTACACGAAAATTGAAATTGCAACGAGGAAGCGGGGAAGGGGTCAGTTATTCCAAGTTAAGTGCACACATTGTCTGCAGGCAAAGTAAATAAAATTTTTCTGCGAAAAAATTGAGAGTTTGCAGCTGCACTTGAGTGATGGGTTTGTAAGTCGGAAAGTGAGGGGTTCACATAAGTCCCTTTGGGCAAAAAGTTCAGTGCTATGCCTGGATCATATGTCTCTCAACACCGAGTATATGGCTTTAAGCTTGGGTTTGATCAACATTCTCACTTAAATAAAAGAATAAAAACGTAAATGGCTGAACGGGGGTTCGAACCTGCGACCTCTCGCGTGTTGGCCAAAACCACTAACCATTGCGCTATTCACACATGTAAAAGAAATTTGTTAAGCAGAACATATAAGCGTCCTAAGATCAGCCGCTAACGGCTTCCAACAACCACTAGCAACGACTTTACTATTTAAATGCCCACTCTTGAGCGCACGTGGCAGCCAAGAACACACGAAAAAAGATCTGCATGATCATGAAGTAATTAGGGAGTGAAAAACGCGAATTCCCAGCAGCTGGCTGGAGCAACCCAGCCATCTCGTAGCGGCGAGATGCGGACCAAGTCCGCAGCCCACGGTGGCCCTTCCCCCTCCGTTTTCTTCTTCTTCATTCCCCCTTCCTCCATTCCCCCTCTTTCCCCCAACGGCGGCCCACCTTTTCCGCACTCCAAGCAAAAGCCCGACGATCCTCGTTCCTTTCTTTCTTCTTTTGCCAAACGACAACGAGGATGATGATGATGATGATGATGACAACGCAGATCTACGCTGCTCATCCTCAACCAGGCGGATCTTGTGTCACATCAACTGATCGACTCGTCTTGTCTGTGTGATCGCCGTTGGGTAAAAGGAAGAAAAGCACAAAACAGACGGAACAGAGACGCGCCATGTGGGCTTGCGGACAAGCATGTCTCGCGTTTCCGCCATCCCTGGCTCAAGTTTTTCCACAGACAGACACTAAAAGTTCATTTAGCCCCTGCGATAAGTCGAAATGCCCTTTGTGATGAAAACGCCAAGATAAGCGATATTTCAGAAAAGATGAATGAACCGACTTTTCCTAAGGGATTTGACGGCCTCACGCAAGTTAATTCCTAAAGACGACACTTTTGGGCGTCTTCGGAAACACCTCAAACTAAAGAAAAATAACTTTAGGGCTCTCAATCTTAGACATAATCCTCCGTTCAAGTTTTGTGACATTCCAAGGGTCATGGAAGTCGGAGACGACCCGAAGGGTCATGAAAGAAGTGTGTCGGCAGCTGCCTAAACAAATAAAACTATCATAAAATGTGAATTATTCCTTGGTACTCAAAGAGGGGGGAGGAGAATCTTTGGCACCGATCTCAACTACCGCGAGACACATAACGATTTCCCGCAAAACCACAAATGAAAAACATAAGGAAATGGCTGATGGGCCGTTTTGATGCTCGCCAGCGACAAATTGTGGCACTCGGGCAGTGCGGCTGGAACGACCACCTACCTACTACGATTCTAACCGAAACAATATTTTTTAGTTATTAGCTTTAAGTAGCTTACCTAATAAAAACACTTTTATGGCTTCTTAGAACCGATCAGTTCTTAACTAAGACGCCGGATACAATAACAACATTATTGAACCCAAGGCACTACGGGATAAAAACTACGGTACAATAGTTAGTTTCCAAAACTGAGAACCAAGCCCAAGTCAGAAAACAATCCTGTAGTCCCTACATTTATAGTGCTCAAGGAGGACGATGGCAAATGCAAGAATTATTGTTTACCAACTTTAGCAAGAAATTTTGGCGGTCATCATACATAACGTAGTTGACCAAAAATAACACTTCTCAACTGCGCGAGGATCTTCTTAGAATTGATAATGATATCTGACTAAGCGTAAACAACAAATACGGTAGGAGAACTTGGGGTTCAAGTGTTCATCGAATTTTGAACCTTTGTGAAAAGCGTGAAAATCGACCGTGTTTGCGGAGTTTGTACTTTCCTAGATATCAAGTTTAAGGTCGCTCTTGCAGCTTTCTTTGACGTGTGGAACTTTAGAAAATTCTTTGAAATTTCAATTTTATGATCTCATGACATTGAAAGGGTCCCAAGAATTGAGTAAATACCGTTTAAGGACTAAACGGTGTCAAACAGGTTGACATTTTGAACTTCAGGTTTTTCAAAGTTTAGTTCCGAAGTCTAAGCTTAGGCTTAATTCAAGCTTAGCTAAAAAAAGCAGTTTTTGAAAAGTCAGTCAAGTCCAGAAAGATCTAAGAAGGGCACAAAGTCCTAGAAGGACAGACCCTGACTCACTCTTGCACTATTTTAAATTCCCCGATTTTCCCAATCCGGATTTAAACATTTAGGATTATCAAAAGTACCTTCTAAATCCCGTGCGAAAACGTGAATTCCGCTCGACAGTCCTTCGATGCATGCGCTAGTTCGCCCTTGGCAGCTACACACTGAGCTACACGCTTAGACGTGCGAATAACGACCGACTTTAGGAACGATGAGTGAGTGACGACAACGCGACCGCCACAAAACCCTAAGGGCCTTTTGTGCGCAGGGAGCAGCGGGAGCAGCAGCGAAGCGAAGCGACGACTCGTGAAGGCAACGCTAGTATAACTTAATCACCAATGGCCTCTATGGAAAGGCATTGTCCTCCAAACTCGAATTAGTCTCAGGGCGGCAATTTAATTTTCGCCTCCTTACGTCTTATATTATGGAGTGAGCGTGTAATTGAGAACACAGGACACGCAAGAGAATAGAGCCTCCTCACCCACGCGCGTGCTTGCGCAACGAGAGATGGGCGATTAACGCATTAAGTCGCTTGCAGGGTTGTTGCGGAAGGGGAGGAATGGCAGAATTGATGAGGTACGAGCTTAGCTTGTAATCCCACGTTAAACGATTTAGGTAAAACACAGTTTTTCACGTTTTAGCAGATCTGAAAAACAGATAAAAACATTACGCGCAACATCTAGTTGCTAGTCCAAACTTTTGGCTGACTCTGGGACTCGAACCTGTGACCTCTCGCACGTTAGCTACCAATACTAACCGATACACCAGGCGCATCATTTTAAAATGATTTAACTTAGGGATTTATAGGAAACCAAAGTCTGCGAAACCTAAGAAGATCCAACTGCCATGAATCGCGAGACTCACAAAAACGTTACTAAATTAATACTCATTCAAATATCCTCATCTCACATGCAGAAATTTCCCACCCAAATAAATTTTTTAACACACTTGAGAAGAATCCTCCTGTAGGCAATAGAATATAAGCCCAAGCAACAAAAAACACTCACAATCACCTCCATGAAAAACTCGAAAAAACATAGCAATTTGTGAGCAAAACGCTGACATGACACCGCGAAAGTCTGCCTGAGGAGCTGTAAGTGTGAACAACTAGTGATTTCTTCCCACTCGCAATCGCGCCGTTCGTCTTCTCACACTGCTTTTGCGTTACGGGCGTTTGAGACGAGTCAACTGACGACTGTTTATAATCGCACATAAATCACATATGGGCTCTCTGGTGTGGTGTGGTGCCGAAATGCGTTCAACGAGGGTCGCCCGGTGGGGTTGGAAAAACGACAACGTAAATTGTCCCGTCTTTGTCGTCGTCGACGGAAAAACGCCGTTTCTGCTGCTTGCGCCCAGGAAGTAATTTGAACAAATCATTTCCGTGTAAACAGGAAAAACTTTGCAAATACTAGCAGACGTCAGGAGTTTCCTTTATGCTCGTAAAGCCGGCACATCATAAAAAAACAGCCTTCGGCCAATTTGGGCCAATTTAGCAATCAGGAACCTCCTTTCTACTACTGTGACTTGGCGGTTCCCATAATACCCCAGTAGACGCGGAACAGTCGGGACTTTTTTAATCGGGACAACCATTAACCCCATTTACTCGCGATTGACAATCTCGCCGCTTCCAGACATAACAACCGAAGTACCGCATAAAGTTTGCATGTATTTTGAGCGCCGCTACCAAGGGAGACCAAGGGAGACTCAACTTTTCTACCCCCGCCAGATTTGCCTTGTCTCGGTTTTGAGCGCAGCACGAATTTGGCAGATTCACTACAAAACAAGTCAATCATTATGTCAAATCTGTTACAAATGATAAACAAGGACATCAGGCGATTACGTCATTAGTCGAATCAGCAAAACAAATCCTCTTTAATTTATTACCATTGGGAAGATTTGGAGAGTCTAGTTTGGTGTTTCCGTTTCTCAGAATCAAGAACCCAAAACCAGGAAAAAAGCCGTTTAGTTTGCCAGTTTTGATCCAGGAATTTGAGATCGAATACCCCTTATGACTGACTGTAAGTAAGATAATCTATAAAACTAGTCCCCTGCACAAATCAAGTTCTTAACGAGCACAGAATCAGTAACTCAATTACCCAAACAGAACAAGCGAGCAGCACAACAAATCAAAGATTGACTAGGAAAATTCACTTTAGCGCGCAGAGAATAGACCTCTGCCAAAAAGTGTGTGGGCGAATTAACGAAAAGAGAAACGGAAAAGACGAAAAAAGTGAGTCGAGCATGCGGAAGCCAATTTGAGCTCACAATTATGTTTGCTGTGTCTTGGGAATACGTACAATTATTGTGTTTGAGTTTCGAGCGATGACTATGCATAACGGCTACGTTCGGCCACAATCCGATTTATCTTCTTCACGTTCCGCGGGGGAGTCAAATCGCAAAAAACGAAGAGAAGGCAAAGGCACCACGGGCTTTTTTGTGGACTTGGGGTTAATCGAGTTCAGATTTAGCAAAAGTCAAAAAGGAAAAAACGGGAGGTGTCGATCAACTTAACAGCCTAAAAAATGCTAAACTCTAAAAATTTGCATGATCTAAAAATTTTAAAACTAGTTTTTTTCACTAAAAACAAATATTGTATTTTCAAGTTATTGAAGTATCTAATTACAATAAGGTCAGACGGGAGATCAAGATCTTAGCGCCAGACATGTACTTGCAACACCTAATATACATTAAGCCCTGAAACTCTGTTTTTTGCAACATAAGAAGACAAACAAGGATTTGGTCAGAAGAGTGCACATGCAAAGGGGTTGACAAAAACTAAATGAATTTTAGTGGCAACAAAACTAAATTCTTCAAAGTGTACCTTTAAAAACCATTGAACGACGTTCAAGACCTTCACTAAAGCTCTTGAGACGATTGAGCAACGGAATCTCTAGTTTCTATAATGATTTTAAGAGTTTAGTTTGCTCCATTGTGCTTCAGCGACAAACAGCGTAAGAACTAACCAAAAACGTAAACTTTAGTTTTTTAACTAAAGCCTTTTAAGCGGTCACTATTTATCACTATTCATCTCAAAAAGTCATAAAGACGTTAATCCGAACCAAATTACTAATTTTAGTCTAATGTGAGAAAATGCTGTAAATTACGGTTTTAACTTATTTCGGCCTCTCTGTGATACTTTGGAAGATACCTTCAGCACATTCGGAAAGTCAACTTTTCAGCAACCTGAAGTTTACTTAATACGTTCAACTACAGTAACTTTCATGAGTTGCCAACGTCTAAAATTTGGCTCTAGAATAAAGCAGAAACCGCAATCTAAAAATTGCCAAAACCGCGCGACTGTTCCTAGAATCAAATAGAGTGAATAGACAACATGTTCAAGTTTGGACCAAACAAAATCAATCTATTTGATAAATGCATGTGCCTTAGAGTTTACGTAACCTTATGTGAATACATGAAAGGCAATAAACAACTTCGAGAAAAGGAGACGCTGTCAAAAGAGATTGAGTCAGAAGTACATGGGCGTTTCGAAATGTTGAAGATCCCAGTTTGACCACACCTGAGCCTTAAGTTCTGTCTTAAAACGGTGGTATCTAAGCTCGTTCAAGTCAAATATCAAGCCTGCATTCTCCAAACCCCGTGTGGCCATGTTCCCACAACACAACTTTCCGACATCTAGTCCGGTTCTAAATCAAAAATGTTGAAAACCAAAACGAGACATATCTTAGAACTACTTATCATTGTTTGATTTATGACCAAAAACGCGTCTTCCCTTAACCAACTTTTTGGGAATCTCCTGGGAGGACATAAAGAAATACGTAAACAAAAAGCGGTCTGCCATATCCAACGTTGTTGGTTTCCAACATTTTGTCTGTTTGCCGCAAGATTGGAATGTTTGAAAAAGAGTTCAACTGGGCGGAAAGTGCATTTTGAATTTTTGTCTCAGGAACGCAGACAAATTATTATTGATGACCGTAGCCTAGGGGAATGTTCAAGATTCAGGGTCTGAAATTTTAAAAATGCTTGTACTTGTGAGACAGCAAGCAGTAAATGTCGTACAGGATCAGAACTAGACGCACTTTGGACTATACAGTTTTGGGAATTTGTTTAAAACTGACCTCCACGTCCTTTTCAAGGGTCTACAAGGATCGTCCTTTACAAGTCTGACCCACCAAAATCCTTCAGACTAATTATGTCAATTACCGTTTTTAAAACAGTAAAAAATGTAGTGTTTGAAATTAAGAAGATAAACTCACTTCTGATCAGTCGTCTTCAGGTGATTGGCAGCGAAAATACCAAACGTCTCATCTTTTTTCCGCATCCGCTTTGCGGCTTTCTTACGCAGACGTCTCATAATCCCCTCGTAGAGATCCGTTGTGAACTCGTGCGTCTGCTGAAACAGCAGCAAAATAAAACGGCGATCTTTAAGAAAACAAGACACATTTTTGACTGATATGTTTACGCGATATACGCGCGATCACAACTCCGCTTTCCCGCACACGCTGACGCCCGCGCGAACGAACAAACGCCGTATTTGTTTCGCGGACGATGGTTCCAAATTGAGGGAACCCCCGTTTAACGCGGTAAGTGTGGCGCAGCTAAGCTGGGCAAAACAAGACAGAAAAACAAGCATGTCTAAATAGATCATCATGTCATGGTTGGTGTCAGAATACGTAGAACAGATCTGGGGGAAGGGGTTTCACAGTTGGTAAATGTAGGACGTTAGGAAAGATAACTACTTAAAACTCTATTAGTCTTAATTTTAAGAAATCCATGCATTTGACTTCACTTGACTGAGAATCACCAAATTTGGCCAAAACCACTTAAAGTAAGTCAAGTCACAAAAATCTCATATGCCAAAATTCAAAAACCTGTAACCCTCATCCTCTTCTATACCTCAGGACCCATTTTTACGAGCTTCAGCTTTAAATAGTCATAAGATTTCCAGACGAGACCTAAGCAAAACCGCAATACTCCGCCGGCTGGTTCCTCCGTCTCTATGCAAAAGGCTCATTCGGTTTGAGCGAAGATTAAAGAAAGCAGCGGCGGGGGAACACTGGGCCAACACCACAACCCCAACACGCCAAACGGAGAGAAGGACGAAACGCGCCAGACAAGTTTTTGAAACGCAAAAATGACGCTGCTGTCAAAGGGCGTTGGGATCGTTCAGAGGGAGAGAGAGAGAGAGGAAGGCGTTTGTGGTTGTGGCCGATGGTGGTGTTGGTGTGGAGTCTACGCCGAAGTCCAAAAACTCAAGCGACTGCGCAAGAATAAAGAGAAAAGAAGAAGCCCGCAGCAAAAACCGGGTGCGCAGAAACAAATATGGACAGCGGAGAATGGCGAAGAAAGTGGAAGTGGCATGAGTGGGAGAGGATGCATGCGTGGACGTGTATGTGTGTGTGTGAGTGTGCGAGTGACGCCGCACTCTTCCTCTCGGCGCAGATTCGGTTGTCAAATCGCAGCAGCTTACGTCTCTTGACACCGTTCGTGTTGCCTTTGTTTTAGTCCTACGTGAAAGGCATCTCCCGGAGGGCAGATTATGCATCTACATTGGGCCACGCGTCGGTCCGAAATGGACATTCCAAGTTTAAGGAACACACCCCAACGCTCTCAAAGTACTAATCTTATTTAGTTCAAGTTCTGATGTCCTCGACAAACAAAGCTTATTAAAAAACAGGCCGAAACTGACTTTCTGAACCGGAACTTCCTGAAAAGGACCCTCTAAAAATAGAAGCGAAGCTGACAGATGTCAATTTTCGACACAAAGCCAACCACAGTTTAGGAAAAAGCTAAGCCTGAAGATAAATGAGTTTTTGAGACACGTTTTTTGTCGCTGTCTAGCAGACACACTTTGCAGACAAATTAATAAAAAATGATTAAAGCTTGGATGAATTCTCATTCAGACAGATGAATAAGAGAGAGTTCTTACAAGTGACAAGGGATCAGCAGCGTCGTAGACCTGAAAATTCGTAGACCTAAATACGAGCGCGGCAGTTTTTTTTATCAACGTTTTTGATAATTTGGTGCAGGCAGACACGACCAAAAGTTTATGACGCAAATTGAGCGTATACCCCAACGGCATTGCAAGTCTACCACGCCAACATAGCAAATTTACGAGACAGGTGGATTTCCAAATAGCGTGACACTTTCTACACCCGGTCAAGTAGGTGTCTTCCCACGATTTCAATTAATGGCCGCCCAAAACGCCATGACAACATAGCATTCTATTCCTAAGCAATCGAAAAATTGTTGTTTCTAGCTGACGTGACACGAAATCAACGCTACTGTTCTCTCTGGACTCCCACGGCAAAGAGTGGAAAAGTACTAATTTACTAAGCCACAGTGAGGGGATGCAGCTTTCGTCACCGCGTAAATCCAATCGGTGGCGCAGTTTATAATGAAGTTTGCGTGCGAATACACATGACGTGGACAAGTAAGCGATTCAGTGGTGGGAGAAGCCTTGGAAATCCAAGAATATTTGAATTGATGCTGCTTATATTAATCGTTGTTTCAAGGTATCTATTGGAGAATGACCAAGTCACCAAAACTCACTGGGTCCACAAAACAGCCAAATTGAAGTCGATGGCCATGTCCAAATTGACTAAAGCAAAAAGTTGGTTTTGGGTCTCTAGCGAAAATACCAAATTTCAACAACATTCAAGCCACTAATGAATTGCTCGAGATGTTTTCGAAGTCTTTGGATTCTAATCTGTGACTTCTGCCATTAAGCAAAGCTGATTACTAATTGCAAGACTAGAGCTCAAAACATCCTCAACCAAATTAGTAAATAAGCAGAGGAAAGCGTATTTTCGTTTCCGGAACTTTGAGCTCTGAGATCTGATTAATCGACAGGAAAGCGATACAGTAGTCTGATGGGTCTCTTATAGCATTCGACGTACTTCCTTGATCTAGGTACCAGCTATTAAGAGACCCTGTATAGAACTGAGTACTGTAAGTTACTGTCAGCATTGCTGACAACGAGCACAAACAACTTTTAAAAAGAACTTATTTTATAGTGTTTCTTAATAAACCTCTTGACGAAATAACATGTAGCATAATAAACATAAGGTCGATTCTTTAGCACGGATTAACCAAACTGGAAGATACATAGTGCATGAATCGTACACTCCTGAATAGCTTAAAACTCCAAAAAGTTCAAGAAACCAAGAAAGGGAACTTCTAAGCTTGTTGTTTACAAACCAGATTATTAATTTATGCTTTCTAAAAGTGCTCAACCAAGTCCAGAAAAGACGGACATTTCGGTCATGAAGTAGGCAAGTCTGTTGTCGATGTTAGACATCCACATACATCACAAGTGCATAAACCAGAATCAAATTCATAAAGTCCAAAAATTCGGTTTTTGAAGAAAAACAACTTAATCCAGTACATGGCATCCGCGCAATCCATTCGAATCCTAAATAAGCACCAGATTACCAGAGACAAAAACAAGGGACTGACAGTGATTGCGACATAAGAGAGTCCAATGTTAGAGGCTGCAATCTAAGAAAAAGCCAAAAGTCAATATGACTTAGAGCTAAGGAAAAGACGTCTAGCAAGATGTAGTGGCTGTATCCATTTAGAGTAAACATGTCTCCAAAAAGATTAAAATGGGAGTTGTTTCCTTAAATAAACAAAGAACAGAGCTGGGAAGCTAACAATAGAATAAGTTTCACTGCGAAGTTTACACACACACGCGAATACACGCGAACCTCCCCCGAGAGTAGAGTGAAAAGAGTAAAGTTGGATGTTTACAAACATTGCCGTCGCGTGTTCTTTCCTCCTTTAACAAAACGCACGCAAGGCGAGTGGAAGTTTGAAGGAAAGATGCGCACGATTACCTCTGCGCGAGTCTTGGAGAGGAATCTGCGCAGGCTCTGCGGAGAGTCACAACTGAGCTACGTCGTCCCCGATTGTTGTTCCCACGATCTAATAGAATCGGGACGAAAAGATAAAAGCTGCTGAAAGCAGAGAAGACCAAGCATCGACTTGGTGTTCAAACAATGCTAAAAGACGCTCCGAAAACGCGGAAAAACCCACAAAGTCGTGGGTTCAGCGAACCCACTCAACGTCAAAAATTCGGTTGGAGAAGCGCCCAGGGGCAAAAGCTTATGTGGGTAATATAAGGGATGATTAAGTATGAGTGCGAATAGTTGTCATTAGTAATTCTCGAATCGATAGGCAACCCTCCTGGAGTTGCAGCCTTGGAGCCTCCAACGTCGTCGTCCCCCCGTCTGGGATCGATGAGCACAGAGCGCACCGACGCTTGTCTCGCGCTCGCGCTCTTTGCATTCCTCATAGTCGATCTCGCCGAAAACGTTGTGTTGCTGCTCTTGGAAGCGTGTTCTACTCTCGTTATCGTTGTGCTTGCTTGCGCTTGTTCAGTCAACTTAAACAAGCACGAACAACACGCAACCACTCACACAAACTCCAATTTGCGCTGGTTTTTTACATTTTTGTTTACTAAGGCTTTTTTCAAGTTGAGTGGATATTTCACGCTTTTGTAACGTTTTGTGCTGCACGCGCACAAACCCATCCACGATTTGTGGTTTCCGAGATGGGTGGGTAGGATCTGCCAGCGGTCTCTTACCGTAATCTTTAGGAATCTATTCCGGAATTCGGTGAATTTGAGCAATCCGGCTAAAATGCATGCACAACGCGTTGAGTGGCAAACATTTTAGTTCTGTGGCCAAAATAAAGTAATGAAAACTAGTTGAGTTTAAAAACTTCAAACCCCGTTTAGTCTACGCCGAAATTGGCCTGTTCTTACCTGCAGAGTCCTAACGTCAGTCTTGTGATCCCCCAGGCAACAAATGAACGACATGCGCGACGCGCTGGGTGGCCGGCTATCTCACTGTGTTCCTGAGGTGGAGTGAAACTAAAAGCTGAGTTCAGTCCCAGTAAACTGAGTCCAAAAACGTCGTCAAAAACCATGTGGTTGAAGTCTAGTTTTGACATGAACTGGATCTATGGGTCAGACATTAACACCAATTTCTGTTTGGCAATTGGCTATTTCAAGCAAGCAAAACGAAAAATTCAAATTCGTTTTAGCCTTATTTTACTAAAAAAACAGCGAAATCACCGCTCTAAACATCAGGTTCAGAAGCCAGATCAGCTACCTGACGGAAATCGCCATAAGCGTTGTCATCGGTTTGTCGTGACACCCCGTAGCTTCCTCCACTTTGCAGCTGGTCTAGTCTAAAACCTTTAAAATTTAGCTTACTCATTCTGGACACAATTTCAAGCATGGGTGGCGTTTTACGTAATTACAGGAACAGACATTTCGATCCTTGGATAGCTGTACGTAACACTACGTCCTTCACCAGCACGTCCAAAGCAGCAGTGAACACTTCTGGCTACACCACGCCACGAAGTCACAGTGAAGTCAACAGCACAAGACTCGCACCATTAAAAACGCTTTCTAAATCCCATCGTCTTCTCCCAAAAATCATGACTCACACACACTGAAGTTCAAGAAACCACTTAAAACAACGCTTACGCACATGGCAAATCTTACGTCTCAATAAGATTCACAAGAGTGCAGAAGTATCGTGGGTATTTGGCTGACGCCAGAGAGCCAGATCTCTGCGTTAAAGGAAAAGACGTTCGACTGCTAATTAAAATTTTGCAAGTAAAATAGATTTCCTCGACCTACATATTTTATAGTGGTTCTAGGAACAGCCAACGTAAACGAGCGCTGCTGCGTCTGTCCGCCTTCGCGTTTCTTCATTCCATTTAAGTGTGCGGAGAACAGGAAAAATGTCATTTGAGGCACTATTCGAGATACAAGCAAAGCTTTCTTATAGGAAGAAGGAGAAGGAAAACAATTAGCAGACAAATCTGCCTTCTGGGAACCAACAAATAGACGCCTTGTTGACTGAAAACGTCAACGAATCAACTTAAGACCTGGGTCATCCTTTTGAGAAACTAAAGTCTATAGGCTGAAACCTACATATAGAATGCGTTATTCCGTTAATAAACAATCAATTATGACAATATTTATTTACCACAAATAAGCACAAACTACATGTTGACTTCTTAGAGGTTCTCCTACAAGCCTCCGCGAAGGGCCAGAACCAAATGAAGCACAGCGCCTCCACAAATCTTGTAAGCGTACATGGTATTATCATCATTCATCTGTTTCCCAGCGTAGATGAGACGCTGTTGAGCCGGAGGAATTCCTTCCTTTTCCTCAATCTTCTCCTTGAGTCGAGAAACGGGCTCGTTAGACTCGACGTCCAGCTCGACTTCCTTGCCGGTGAGGGTCTTCACCTTGATTTGCATTTGATATGACAGGCCCACGTGTACAGGAAATGCGTCCGCTAGGTGTCCGGAAAACCTTTTACAGACATTGTCGTGTTGATTAGTGTCGCTTTTAGAGACTCAAAAGCAAGGCAAAACGTCGGCAGTTAACTCCTGCATTGCTTCCTGGAATCGAAGGAGAACAATGTGCTACTCAGCAGAATTTCATACCTGAAAGTCTTTGTCGTTAAGCTGAAATACGAACTCAAATCATTAACTCTAGGCAGCTAGTCCAGGACAGCACCGAGACGGTCTAACGTGTAACTTGACCATGGTCATCGAAGGCTGTCGTTTAGAACTCGATGAGTTTCGAGTCGAAACTTCAGATTCTGGACTGTCGGTCTCTTTGTGGGGCATCGTAAGCACTGTGCTAACAAAGGAAAGAACGAAGCCCGCTGGGACAGACAGACCTGTCTCAGAGTTGTGTTTTGGTAACGAATTCCTTAAGCGGAACCATACTCAGAATCTAGAATCAGAGACTCAGAGACTGGAATCAGCTTAAAATCAACGTAACGCTATTACTTGTTTTGTTTGATTTCTCAGCAACGATGCGTTCACTGTGTAATTGTGTCGCACATAGTGGCACAGACCACACACACGAGCGTGGCAAAAATGACTGCACGCTGAGGCCTAACATGTGGCTGTGGTCGACGCGTCGATTGGGTTTCACAATCTATGCTTTGCGTGGCGTTGTTCTGTTTTTAATCAGCAGGGAGCAGACAGATTCTAAAATTTTGAAAGCACCTTGACTTGTGTCTTAGAATTGCTCGGTTTCAGGCTACTTTTAAGGCTAAGCGTCCAAAATTTACTGATGTCAGTTGGGTATGTGCAGTGATCGGAAAGTTTAGTGAAGGGGAGGCTTGTCGATTAATATCTAAAGCTGTCTAAGCTGTATGGTCTAGCTTCAGATGTGGACATTATATGTTCGACACCCAAGGGACTGTTACGGCGTTGGAAAAGAGTGTAATCTTTGCGAACTGCTTGAGCTGAAACGTCCAAAATTTGCTTTGAACTGTGTTTTTGGTCTGCAGGGAAGTCATCAGGTTCGACATCCCGCAAAGCTGCTCAAATAGAGCTTCTGTCAGCTTATTTAAGAGTGTTTCAAACTGATCCAAACACTTCGCATAGTTGAAGTCCACTTGCCAAAACCGTTTTTCCACTCTTGTGTATGATGTTTGTGCCGTCCGCATTCCAACGTCAGTCTCCCTTCCCCTGCGTCCCACAAGCCATTCACATGGATTACCTCATAAATCGCCGGTCTCTTCGAACGCCACATTATCGAAAAAAGTGGTGAACGGCCTCTCGTTTCAACTTGCAACATCAAATCCCGTTCCACACCATTAAACTCGTCAAACTTGTTGCAAGCACTCTCCAAGGTCATTCTCTTTTTACCGCATTTTTACATCGGCTCCTTGAACCCAATTCTATCCATCACCTATCTATCCATTTCCCCTTCACCCCGAAAAAACAAAATCCCAAAACGTCGTCAATCCCCGGAATGCCACAGGTTATATGTTTGTTTATGCCCTGTCGACCCCGTTGAGAGAGAGAGTCGTCAACAACAAATTTGCATAAAATTTCCGGTTCGCCCAGTGATCACAGGAGAAATAATGTGAGCGAATAAACAGCCGAAGATCGATGTCCACATCGCAAACAACTGACCCCAACGGGAACTTTGACTTCTTCTCCTCCTTCAGCGCCAATGTCAAGTGGGTAACCGGAGCCGTCGCCGATCGCATTATGTGTTATATTATATCGCCTCGCAGCCGTCATCTCAAAGTCTAAGGATTGAGCAATCTGGCCATTGCGGTCAGTCCCCGGTTATAAGAAAATCCCGGCCTTTCGATTAGGGTTTCTGTTCCCTGGGAACATTGGTCCTGGGTCGGCTTAGAAAAGGCCTAATTGAACATGGATAATTATCGTCATGTGTGTGTGTTTACATGTAATAACATCAACGGGGCGGCACACATATGCTCATCTGATTTGGTTAACCCTTCTCTGATTTACCCTGAAATGCCCCTTCTTTCCGTTTCCCTCTTCCAGCAGTGCGGAGACCCGACAAGTTGAAAATTCGAATGAAGAGTCTCAAGTGAGAGACATAACTCAATTATTCTTAATTGAGTTTTTGAGCGCGGCTAAGCCAAAGGGAATTTCGTGTGTTGCGAGATGCAGGCTCTACAGAGGATTACGGTAATCATTAAAGTCATTATGGTGAGCCAGAACAAGAGAAGCCTCGCGCGATCGGTCCAGTGGAACGAAGGCGCGCGCGCTCCTTGCGCGATCCCCCAAGAGAGCTCATGTTGCAACGTTGCCGGACTGCACATTAGCTGAGTCGGAGATTAGATAACGTTTTTGTCTATCAAATTGAGATGCAAGCGGCATGTGGAAAAGCAAAAACAAAAGATTTATAATCATTTAACAGCAGCACAAATAACGGATGATTGTGTAGAGGATGCCGACAAGGAACGACAACACGACGCTGATCATCGCGACGCTGCAAGAAGAGGAGGAAAGTGGGATTAAAAGCAGAAAAATCAAATTTCCTTACATTAACCAAATCTTCGCTTGAGGGCAGCAAAAAGTGGTTTCCGAATAGACGTCGTCCTTACAGCACGCGTAGTAAACAAACATTGACTCTTTCGGGCATCTGAATTCCACATTTTTTACTATTTTTACTATACTGTAATGCCTCAAACACTCTGTGAGGGTTTGTGTGGATGTCAATTGTCAGGTTTGTAGTCGCAAGCGAGTGTGTCTATACATATATCTTTTAGATGACGGTAACTTTTGGCTCTGTGGTGTACTGGTTAGTACGTTAGGCTCCCGTGCGACATGTCTCGGGTTCGAGTCCCTTCTCAAGCTTTGAATTTTTCTCGACTGTTCTGTCATTTTTGGATTATGAAAATAGCTTACAATGATCCAACAAGCGACTGGGTCCCAACTGGCTTACAGTAAGAGACGGACTTGAATCCTGAATTCTGGATGCTGTTTCCAATCGCCGCTCCGAGGCTGATAATTAACAAAACTGTCAAAAGCAGGCACAAACAACGCATATTCGTAGGCAAAACGCAGAACGTGTCGCCGTCGGCAAGAACCTACAAAACACGTATGTCGAACTCCTTTTCCAACCGTTGACCCTCCTTACCTGTTCTGTGATGAGTGCGGATCCATCCGGAAGCGCAGAGATGCTGGATTCCGCATCGGACGGTCGCGCTAATACATAGACGTGCGATGGCTGCCGTTCAAGCGACATTTTAATGCTCTAAACAGAGATTTACGGTGGTGGCAAACTACGTGTAATCGTGTGTATGTGTGCTGCGCCCAGGACCATCTGTTAGGGAGAAAGATGGGGGGACATATGCATCCAATCGGCTCCTCGGCCATCTCCCCTGCACATAAGTTCCACTCTCACAGCAATTAGTTTTGTTTTCGCTAATTTCTGTTTAGGCGCGATGGCGCTTTGGCTCAATGTTCCGATGACCCTTGTCGGGAATCTTGTCAGGCTTAGGCGGGGAATATTGCGGTTGGGAATAGATATTATTGTTTATTGGGTCTGCTCAGATCAGCGTTGTTATGGCTTTGGCCCAGATCGTTGATCACCTCATATTCAGCTTTATTAACGTCATTAAAGCGCGGTTGGGATGGATCTGAAATAATAAGATTTATGAGACGCAAAACTGAGGATCCGATCTGGTTCATCCAGAGCTTATTCACCAGCATTTCCTATAGTTTTAGGTCCTAACGTTTGTCTATGAAGACTTCAAGTCTAAGGCGATGAATAATAGCAACCTTAAGAAAAGACTAAAATTCCAAACTGACCTGACTGCGCTCAACTGCCTTCGGCTGCATGTCGGATACCAAATGCCGAAATCTCGCGAATTTCGCAGTCTCGAGGCCGCTTTTGTGGCACACGTGGATCTCGTTAAAACTTTATGACACAATCTGTCGACACCAACATGTTTGATCCTGCTAGGCACCCTGTTCCTCCTCATTCCCCTCCTTCCTCCTGCACACCCCTATTACATCTCCGCCGAAGAGGGCAAAGAAACAAATTTATTTACATAGTTTCAATGGACCAGAGTTTAAAAGTTAGAAATTTGAGGAGGGAAATAGAAGATATACTACATAGAATAGTTATAACGGTTTTCTGTCGAAAGCACTGGGCAATGAAATAGGATTCAAGAGGCACATTTTCGATACTTGTTTTGGGGTTGGGCGGAAGAATCTAGACACATATCACATTATGCGAGTTTTTACAGATTATCACAGTTGGGTTTTCTCGTTGTTGATAAATTAGAATTCTTGGCTCTTTTCGGGCTTTAGACAGATCTGGCAACATGCTCTTCACCGGACAGGAACCGAATTCGCTCGTCGATTTGCAGTTCACGCAGTTTCGCAAGTTCCTCACGCTCCTTTTTCGCTTTTTGAAGAGCTAAACGCACCGACACCGTATCGCGCTCCCGTTCGTCGGTCTTTTTGCCGTCCAATTCGATCTAAAAGACGTTCAAAAGGCGATATTTTGTGAGTTTGATTGATGGCATGCGCATAAAGGAAAGATTCTCACCTCAGTAAAACGCTCGCCGAAAGACTCAAACACGCAAGTCCGATACTCGATGGTGTTCAAAACGGGGTTTCCGCGAAGATCGTACTTCTCCAACAACGGCAGGTTCCCCACCGCGGTCGCGTTTTCCATCTCGTCGATCGCGTTCTCGCTCAAGTCCAGACTTTGCAACGAGTAGAGCTTCCGTAGCCCTTAAAATAATAGTTTAATTTTGGCGGTCGTAAAAAGTGACGACGACGAGAAGAGAAGAGAGAGAGAGAGAGAGCACGCACCATGAATGTTCGCAATCTTGTTGCCGGCCAAATTAAGTATTTTTATGTTCCCTAATTTTGTGTGCCACTCGTCGATCTCCTCGATTGCGTTGTGACTCAAGTCGAGCTCGGTGAGGAAGGCCAAATGCTGTAATTGTTGGCCAATGTTCACAATTTTGTTATGGCTCAAATTGAGGCGCTGCATCGTTTTCAATAGAACCTAAAAAGGGCGCAGAGATGCGCGCACGTCCAAACAACGGCGTATTCAATAAACAAACACTCACTATGGATGAGTGTATTGAGACGATGTCATTGAAGGAGAAGTCCACTTCTTCGATTCGCTGCCAACGGTCGAGGAGATTAGGGTCGTCAACGTTCGAGCTTTCGAGTAGTAAATCCTGGATCATAGATCGGGCTTACTTGGGGTTGGCCAAGAGGTGTCCCCACGCGAGTGCGCGCTCCCGAAGGCAAAAACAAACAAAACGAACCTCAATGTTTTTCATGGAATAATGCACAACAATGCGTTTCGCCGTTTTTCGAATGTTGACCAGACCGCTTACCATCTTGACGTCGCAATCGGTAAACTGCAAAGGAATGTTGCAAATAGAACGATGACGGTGCTCCAGATGTGGGCCCAAAAAACGGCTACGCTACGCAAACCCTGTACTCACCCAGAGTGCAAGGACGTTTTTGCACAAATGCAGGCTAAAGGGCAACGCGTTCCAGACAATGTTCGAAGTGCCGATGTAGCCGCGGGCGCCGCGGACTTTTAGATTCTTGACACAGTGCAGGAATTCCACCAAATGCGCAATGTCGGCTGAGAGTTCGTGGGCTAGAAATCGTGTGTCTGGGTTAGGTCTTAAGGGGATGGTTCTGCTTACTGGGCTCCGCGAGACTCATCCGTTCTGTAACCGCAAACAGTTCGATGGGCGTGAATTCGAAGTATTTCGGTTTTGACGCACTCGCGTGCAGCCATCGTTCACCGGATTTGCTGAGTTGTTCGGCTAGGTCATCGACGACTGAGTGGACTTCCTAAAATCCAGAAATTAAGATAGGGTCATTTTGGCTGTCAAGGGTCATCACGCCTGTCGCGCAATTGGGGACACCATCAACCTGCCAAAAGACGGTGCTCATAACCTATTTATGAGCGCAATCGTCATTTGCATAAACAATTGACATTTTCGCATTCGCGTTTCGGTGCGGTGAACGATTGCGAGTTGTCAATAAAAGTGTGTAAAAAGGTGGCCGCAAGTGGCAGTGGCAGCACCTGCCAAGAACGGATGGACCAGGCAAAGATGATCTGTGCGACGAGGACGAAATTGAATAGGATTGTTGTTAAAACGGGTGGTGGGTGCTCTGCACTTCAGGAGACCGAGATCGGGATGCAAAATTGCGTTTTCGTCGAGATAACTGGTCCTCGGTGAAGATCACCAGGTCTTCCACCACCACTTCGATCACCATTTCCCGCTCTCACCGCTTCTTCAACCCCTTTGCCTGCCTCTTCTTGGCTGCACCTTAGCGATTGTTGTTTATTCCTCAATTCGCAACCCTTATTGTTCAAAAATTGCTCTTCGCGCTTTGCGCGTGCGAACGGCGACGGAAACTCACATGTCTGTTCTATTATTATCTTGTAAAGGGTCGGACAAAGGACTCTGACAAATCGCACAGCAGTAGTAGCCCGAGCAGCTCTCCAAAAGGGGGGACACTCTCACACACAACAAATTCACTCTTTCCAGTCCTCAGCAATTCGTTGTCCTCTCCCCCAGCGTTTGGTTTTGCGAAACGCCTGTTCCACTAATGAGGGTAGTAGTAGTAGCTGTAAAATGCGACACAACCTAGTCCTCGTCTCATCCTCGTTCCATGTAAGGAAGACGAAGAAGAAGCCTAAGCCTGCCCCTCACGGGAGACGATGCTGCTCCGCTTCCCGTTCAAATTCTCCTCTTTAGCATTAACCGTCGTGTTATTTTCTCCTCTTCTACTCCTACTACACGCAATACTCCTCACTCAGAGCCTTCGCGCCCCGTGGACGGCATGTCGCCTGGACGTGGTGGTGCTGAAGAGTCAATCCCCCCCAAGTCGGTTCTTGTGCAGGCGTCGGTCGGTCGATCGGTTGGTCGGTTCGTCGTCGGTCTAAGGACTCTACTGCTTCTGGTCATTCCCGGCCACTAATCCACAACATGATCGACCCTCGGGCAGCTAGTTGGTTCTCCATCTCTCTCTATTTTGGCAACCCCACACGCTGCTCGCGCGTTCATTCATTCGTTTTGCACTCGCACCCACACTGCTTATGAACATAACTGCCATTCTCAACACGGAGGGGTCAGGCTTGCGCGCGCCCGCGCGAGAGAGAGGGGCCAAAGTGCGGGAGCTTGCGCGCGCGCAGGCGTTCTGGCTAGTTAGCCGATTTGGAGCTCCTCTTCCGCCGCCTGCATCTATCTCATCTCGACCAGCTTACCCGTCTCGCATCATCCAATCCTTGGCAATTCACATACACCCCATTTGTCGCTCCTCGTCCTCATTCACCTATCTTGCGTCGCGCGCGCGGCGGACAGGCGGCAGTGGTATCTCGCGCCACCGCCTGCACGCAATCCCTCCGAATTTCTGCAAACACGATTTCCGTTTTGTCGCGATTTTTGTCTTTCTCTGCGTGTGTCAAAAAATTACTGTTGACAAAATAAACTCGTTGCAGGTGCTGCCGGTGTTCCTGTGAGCCGTCCGAACTCAGGACTGCCCTCAACTCTGTCAACAACGCCAAGTCAAACACGTTGTTGTAGGAAGTATGGATCAAGGTAAGCGATAAATACGAGTACGCGGTTACACATCAAAAACAGCTCCTGTGTGCTGTTGGCGCGATGCCATAAAGTTTTCTGGTCATTTCGTGGCGCGCGCGAGCCGACGCGCGCTTACGCTAATAGCCGTATATTTATGCGCTCGCTCATTTCCTCTAATGAGATTTATGGAAGTCCGTATAAAATTTTCATGCCTGCCGCTGATGACTATTGGGTGGGCCTAGAACTATATGCCCCCTTAAGGAATCATTGTCCCTTATAGGGATTTTGAGCTCCTGGGCGACGCTTCCCACAGATGGGAGTTGAGCTGTCAGACGACGGACGACCCTCGAATGACTTTCCTGGTGGGAAAAAGGACATCCGACTCGTGCCGTTGTTTTGCAGGTAGCGCGTTTCAAACAGTAAACAAATGTAACGACCGGGCACAAAGTGACAGTTGCGCGCTGAGGGACGGTGTCGTGGGTTGGGAATCCTCCTCCTGCTCCTCTTCCTCCTCCTCGACTCCTGATGAGGCGCGCGTGCGCAATGTTTGCGCGCACATGTGTGACCTCCTGTCGTCTGTCATGCATTTCGGTTGCTCCTCTTCTTCGCCAATATACCTCTTTCATAATTAATGTATGTGCGCGCGAGCGCGAGCGTTCGCTGAGGGTTGCGCCAATGCCCAAATTGCGCGAGGAGGGTTGCACTGGGAAAAGAGCAACCAGCTTACAGTTAGCCCTTGGTGCTTCTCCTCCTCCTCTTTTGCCACTGGTGTTGTTCCTGTCTACCTTTCACTGACATCGCCGCCGCCGCCAACACCACCGCCGCCACCACTACCACTCACTGCCGCCCCTTATCGCGATGCCTCGGGCCTCACAAACATGCCATGAGTTCAGTGGTCGTGTTTCTACGTGTGTTGTTCGCGTGTACTCTGCGTGATGGTGGTGCTGCTGATGGTGGTACATGTAGTAGCAGCAGCTCCATTTTGGCAAATAATTGCGCGCTCCAGGGATAATTCTATTGCGCTGCTCAGTGACT
This sequence comes from Steinernema scapterisci, assembly GCA_000757745.1. Classification (NCBI taxonomy): domain Eukaryota; kingdom Metazoa; phylum Nematoda; class Chromadorea; order Rhabditida; family Steinernematidae; genus Steinernema; species Steinernema scapterisci. The sequence continues at coordinate 117,500 of KN166204.1, forward strand.
GAGTATCATTGCGCGCTGCTCCAATTTCCTCAAATAGTTGTCATTCTCATAAATAGTTGTCGCGCGATTGCCAAACAAGAGAGTAAGCCGCCGGGTCACCGCCGCCGAAGTTCCAAGGCGCCAGAGTTCTGAACTTTTTTCGGTGCTTCGTGTATCCATGAGACTCTCGGGATGCGCGGTTCTTGTTTGACGCTACCAGAAACCCTCAGCAGCACAGCGTTTTAATACCGTAGGCAAACACAGAAAATTAGAGCAAGATTAGCAGCCGCGAAAGAAACAAAAACTATCGGTCGGCTTCAAAGTTGCCCTCCCGGTTGGTTCTCCATTCATTCATTTCTGTCCCTTGTTCCAGGTCATACGGAGTATACTCCGATCCAGAGAAATCACCACCACACGGAGGACGTTATTGAAGAAAACGAGCACGAATTTATTCCTCACGAAGAATATTATTCCGGAGTGGAAACTGCTCAAGCGAACGCCTATGAGAACACTCTGAGTAGCCAGCGGCAGCCATTGACCAGTGAATCAAATCCTCACCAGCCGGCGCTCGGAACCGAAACTCTCACTTTCGAAAGCATGCCCACTCTTCCAGGTACCGTAATTATTTCTAGATTTTCTCTTTTACGACACTATGTCTAAATTTGACAATTTTTGTGATTTTCTGCTTTTTAGGACCTTGTCTCCGTGGATTCCTCGACGTCTCCTCATTCCTGCTCTGCCTGTTCTTTATTATTGTGCAACATGGTCTCCTTGACTACTATTACGTGACTATTCTGAGCGACAAGGTGTGGTACGCCTGGCTCGCAGGCGACTCAATCCTCCTCATAGCTCTGATCTATCTGTCTGTGGTTGGAGTCAGAAGTAGCCAGAGACATATGCGCCAGACGTCGTCAGTAGGTAAGATAACGCTCATTAGGTTTTAATGGAGTGGAAATGTTGGACATTTAGATGGAAAACTGAGATACGCGTGGATCGCTTGGCTTCTCTACTCGCTGCTTCTCGTTGGCAAGATTGCCACCTGCTTCCGACTGTTCTACCACGAGGTAAATCAAAGTCCACGCTCATGTGATCCATGTTGACCTTGTGTGTCCGTTTTAGATTCCCCCAAGCCCACTGGACAACAACAACAAGTTCTTCGATGATCATCTATTCCGACTCGGCCTCTCTCTCAGTGTGCTTGTCTTCATTCTCCTTCTCGAGGCCCACCACTACACTCCCACTTACAGTAACCGACAGACCTACATCAGCTACTTGGCAACTGCCGTCGCGTTTGATCTCATTGACACTATCAGCTTCCTCGATCTTCTTTGGAAATCTCTCGTAAGCAAAACAAACAAATCTCCCAAAGTAAAACTGTGCATTGCAGAAGGACAACTGGCAACTTCCCCTCTGGCTCGACATCACCATCCTCGCTGTCGCCTGCACCAACTTTGTCCTCCCTGCGTTCACATTGTTGCGTCTTCGCTTCCACAAACTTCCTCGCCAATTCCTGGTCAGCGAGAAAATCTGGTCTTTCCTCTATGTGCTCCTGGTAAGTCCTGAGAACACGGCTCACAGACTCTCATCCCCAACTTCCAGGTTAACGGCCCCTTCCTCGGACTTCGCATCTACCTATACGTTCTCCTGGAAGTCGAACAACGCGATCGCCACTACGACGCCAGCCTGTTTGTCGTGAAAAACGTTGCCATGATCTACCTGGCCGTGCGTGAAGTCTGGACCCGTCTGCACTACTGGCGTCAGAAGCGCCAGTACGACGACCACAAACCACTCGCCGCCGTGCACACCGACGAAGAGCAGTAAAAGGCAGCAGCGTCCGGCGCACAAAAAACGCGCGATCAAAAAACCGGAGGATCGAATCTATCATTTCTAGTTTTTCCCACCTATATGTATCTCATTTCGGCCGATAAACAAATAAATACCGTACGATAGAGAATAAAACGACTTACATATTGATGAAAGTCGAGGAACCGTGAGAGCAGCTTTGGGAGTTGATTGCTGATGTTTTTCTTCTGCAGCCATAATTCAAGTTCCATCACGGTGCGGATGTATTTTTCTAGCTCCAGACGTCGTTCGGTTAGGAATTCAGGGTCCTGAAAATTAATCAGCTTCTTTTCAGGCTTTTAAGAAACCAAAAAACCCATTTATGTCTCAATGATTTTGGCCATACTTTCCCGGGCTCTAAAAACCTTGGGCGCACCTGTGAGACCACCTCAAGATTACCCAAAAAGTCTCAAATTTATGAATTTGCGTTTCAATCCTAGCTTCATTTTGTGTCTTTTGCGGTCCAGGCAGAGTTTGGCCAAGACGCCAATCTCAGAACATGCCTCAAACCTTTTAAAACACCAAAAAACTCAATCCGCTTCGTTGCTTTTGACAATCCGTTTCCAATGCCCTTTTCGTCCCGGCCATTTTTTAGCTTGAAATGAATTTCAACGCACTCAAAAGTTGGCGAAAAAAGTGCTTCGACGGAAACGCCACTTTTTGGATTAATCTCGTCTCTCGTTCTTTGCCCCTACGTGCTTAAAAAATCGATTAAAACGTCCTTGTCCGAAAATATTATGGATCCTTAACTAAGCCCATGTATCACGAAGATGAATTGACCCCTTGGTAATAGAACTCACCATGTTTCGCACATATTTCTTCGGTGGTAAAAACGATTTTTTCCTATCCGGAAATCGTTTCACGTCGAACGCGACAAATTCGCTGTAACGGCGTTCCACGGTCCAGGTGTATGAGTCCAGGTTAATTTGGATTTTGTAGCTCTGAAATAGGTAATTGTTAATGGAAGTAAAGTTGCAAACACGTTATTTTGAGTCTCAAATCAAAAAGTTGGGTTATAAGAATCAGTGTTCCAAAAATCGTGGCTAGTGGCTTATGCGGTCAGGGACTGTTTTATGGTAAAGGTTTAGCTAGCATGGTTCTGGTCAATAGTGACAAAGGACGTTTGGGAAGAGTATCAGCATTTGTCATTTTGTTGCGTCCAACGAAGGAGGAACATTGGCACTTACCTCAGGCTTAGGATTATAAATTTTAATTTATTTTGGGCTTAAGCTTAACCTTAGGCTTAGACTTAAAATTCTTAAGTTATCTTAGGTTTAGGCTTGGACTCGGGCTACTCGCTTGCACCGGACTAATTAGATTAACCTAAGGCTTAAGCTTATGAAATTTTATTTTTCTTTGGCTTAAGCTTATAATTTTTTTTACCTTAAGCTTAAACTTAGGCTTAGGCTTATAATTTTTAATTTGTTTTAGGCTTAGGCTTGACCATAAGCTTAAGATAAATTGATCAATTATTATGAGTATATCGGGCTGTGTGTCGGTCTGGAAATAGAAACTGTAGTTACATCTTCTGCAGCTCAATTCTGATGATTGCACCATAGAATTCTGTGCATGCCTTAGATGCTAACTATCTCTACAGCGTACAGTTTTGGCTGTTGTGACCTGAAACATGATTAGCTGCTCAAATGGTTCAAGTCAAAAGTTGCTTGAGATTAGAGACTGCTCATGATAATAAGTTTTTTCCCATAGCAGCCCTGATCGTACTTTGAACAGAACTAAATAGATAAGGAGTTTTTGTGTCTTTAGCGGGTCTTTACTACGTGTCTTTGGAATGCAAGCAGAATGCTGTTTTAGACGCCGTTTCAGTGATGACCCGATCAGAACTAAAGAAACAGGATCGAGTGGAAGAGTTTCAGGAATTGCGGATTGTGTGTCGTAAGAAACGCATAGCAATCTTCAACAGCTACAACCTACAATTTCTTCATCAAAATTAAGCGCCTAACTTGTTTTTTAGACGTTTGAGCGCTTGAATTAGCGCTTAAAATAAGATATCGTGACAGTGTCCACATCAATATGTGGCTCTTTCTAGTGGTGTAATGAGCGCAGCCTGAATCGCAATTGCATTCATGCGACGTGCTCGAAAACATGACTGTCCATATCTTTATGTGGCGCACTGTAGCACAAGATTGCTCTGACCGCTGTGAGTCACGCTTGGCTTGTCGAAATTTGTCTGATAGTAGCAAGCGGAGTAAATATCATCAGATGACAAAGTTAATTGTGAGTTTCTGCAAGCAGCTTATTATGGTAATTGTAGAAACTCAAATATTAGGTGCCGAATTTGGCGTTTAAGACAGTTTTCACAACCTCAGCCTTAATACCAAAACGCTTATGAGTTTCTTGGCCAATACAAATTTGAGCTCTCAGAAATTCTTTGTGTAGCAATTAATGCAAGACTGCGGACGTCCAACGTTTTATATGGCACGATCACCAAACTGAACTCAAAGCTGGTCTGCCCTTAGGTCTAAGACATATGCTCACAGGTCTGTGATCAGTCTGCCTGGTCTTAAATTAACCTCCGTTACAAAGTAAAAACGTTTCAAATTACAAAAAGTAATTACTAAACCCGTCGCCAATAACAGAAAGCGACGTTTCGAGAGATCAAGACTGTCATAGGTCACGAAATTCAGTCTAAATACCATTTCAAGGTCTTGAAAAATCCTTACCGCGTAGTTAGCCGCCTCATCAGTCCTGTAGCTTGGTATAGAAATGATAGAATTGCGTTCCACATGCGGCAGCATGTCGTCCAGCCTCAGAAGCGCCATGGCAGTCCTTCCTTAGCTGAACAGTCCACGAATCGACGACGACAATCGAAGAAGAGTTCTAACGCGACGGAAAATAGAGTTACATTCGCATCAGGCGACCAACACAACCTGCAATTCACTTATTTCTGAATCAGACAGCGTCAATTCAAACAGCACGCGCAAATGGTACTCGTCCGTCGGGGGGTGCGTTGGTGGTGTCGTTCGTAAAGTCAGCCGGGGGGACGCGCGTTGTGACAAGAAAACACGGACTTACGGACTATTTTCTATCCGCACATTACTACAAATCCGTGGCATCGCTTCAATGGTAACCTTGGACCCTATCTTTGTCCAAAAACTCGAAAGCATGACCCACAAACATAGCTTTGTTATGAGTTTGTATCTTACCGTAAAGTTCGTCCGTTCGGTCAGTTTTGTAAACATTCGCTGTGTGTTGTGGAAGAGAATGCAGCCGTCTGTGTGTCATCAAATTCGATCGCTGTGCGCTTGGAAGCGACGCTTTTATGTGGTTTTTGACGCTCTGGAAAACCGTGATAGCGAGAAAAACGGACAAACAGGAGGGAATCGAGGCTGATAGGATGTTGCACCACCAGGTTGTAGCAATTTATGGAGGTGTTTCCTAAGAGCGAAGAAAGTCAACGTATTAGTGATTCAGGCAAGTAGATCAATTGAGGATTGGTCATAAGGTAAACCAATTTCGCCGTGTTGTTGATATCGATTTCACCAGCTCTGAACCATCAAACGCAAGGAACGTGCTTATGATTCCAGTGTCCGCAGGACGAATTCCATCGCAAAACCATAGTTGCACGTCAAAAAACACTTCAAAAAACCCAAATTTAAAAAAAAAAATTTAAGAAGCGGCTTTCTCAGCCGACTAGGTCTTATGATATGCCAGGTAGCTAAACCTAAGTAAGTTCATAAAAAAAGCAAGCATTTGACACAACACAAATTACACTGAAATTGACAGAAGACAATAGCGAAATTAACAGAAATCTACGAAGGGCCTCATCTGATCTTACCGTGGTCTGAAATCAGGCTTTCTTCAACCTGCCGATTGAATAGCTTCTAAAGAGTCCTCAAAAGAATCACTTTTACAAGAAGCCCGTTTCCCATAAAATGCTGATCCAAATAACAGTAAAAAGATGAATGCACAGCAACAAACGGTCCCGTACCGTCTATGTGTACATTACTCAATAGACACCGCGTCTGTCTCACCAGTCTGTTGGAAAGTGCAAAAACATCGATAATAGCGAACAGCGTGTTCAAACCTGTCCCTGTTCTTCACGCCGCCCCTTATTTGGGCGACCTTATTAGAACCATTGAATCGTGTTTCCCGCCGATTCTAAGGTGACGGACTTGTGCACTAGACATGTCAGGTCGAGACCGGTTTTTCCATCGGCTGTTCATAAACGCTACGGTTCGAACTGCTTCTAAGGCATCTCTGCTGTGACTTTGCTGTAATTAGTCATCTTTTTGGCAATTTCAGCTGTTTGGCAACATGCCTAAAAAGAGGGAAGAAGCTTCAACAACACACAAAGTCTTTTACACATGGAAAACGTGACAAAACACTCTACAAACGAATGGCGACTGTTCGAACGGACATATTTGTAGTTTCTTGCGACTGAATTTCTTGTAGATCTTGTTCGGCATTTGTGAAAACCACGTTCGGCGATTCTTGACTCTGTCTTATGCGTCGAAGATGCGACAAAACTTGAAGCGACAGGCGTATCCTAAAATCAAGATGTCAAAGTTAACTTTTGATGCTATTGGCTTACTTTTGTAGACCAGAGCGTCGTCCCTACGCTGACGATTGAAGTTCTGTTGCTCGTCGAGACTATCCACAAGTTCTGCGAGTTCACGTGAAATTTGGTAATTCTCTGCTGTGGGTGACCTTAGGGGCACAAGGACGCCAGGGCTGGTTTGGGGTCGAAGCATCCGGATGAAGGGCATCGAGTAGGGGAAGCTCTGAAGTATGTTACGGTCTGTCACCAAAAGATACTTCAAGGTGGAAATATCAGAATTACTGAAACTCTTTAAGAATATCTTACCCTTGTCTGTCGCTCCATAGGCACTCCGCCTTCTGCGGTCTTGTCTGAGTATACTGTGGCCAATATTACAGAATAAATAAAGAGCGAGAAGAACGCCGAATGGGCACCCATGAGTGTAAAACCTGCAATACCAAAGGCTTAAAATAGGCTATAAAATTCTGAAAGGCCATCAGACTGCCCCGGAAGATATGTCCAAGTCCTCCCTCACAGACTGCACTGAAACTAACCCATTTTCGCCGCTATTAATAAGCGCGATGAACAGAATGGGGGGTGAACGCCACACGAAAGTAGGAGTAGGACACAAATGAATTCAGTTCAAAATATACATTTGACATCCCGTAGGCGCGCATCGTCGAAAAACGTTCGTTTCATGTCAGACGCGCTTCAGTAACCAAGAAAAGGTCCTACGACTCCCTCTGGGCGCGTGCATCCACAGACTTGTCAAGAGTGGAAGGGGAGTTTTTGAGTAAAGTTGATACCAGTTGGTTCATGTTTGCGGAATTTCAAATTCACAATTGTCCGAAAAATACTAATTTTATATACCGACTACGATCAGGGTTACCATATTCAGTGCAGGCAGTCCGATATGAAGTTTAATACACAAAGTTTGCAGCACCTACCGGAAGCATAGGAGAAGGTCAAAGAGCCGACGTACTTTTGGCGAAGAGGGAAAAAGGAGGCACACGTGGTCTACACGTTCCGGTTACCTTAATGTCAACTCCGTGTGTTATAACCGTTTTTTTGTCGCAAGAGCGGCTGATAAGAACTGCAACACTAAGTGACCAAATTCCTTGTGCAAGTAACCTCCAGATCGGCTACATTTGCGAGAATTTCGGTGAAATTGGTTTTTCTTGCCAGGGCGGTGACTGGTAATCTGTCTGCCGCGCTTTGAAGATACCGTTTTTGCAAACAGACGCAGACTTGTGGGTTGATCAGTTGGCTGAAGATCAACCGCCACATATTGAACATTTCAATTCTGAGGTCACAGGAGAGTTGGAGCAGCATTTTTAGGTCCGCTTGGTGCAGTCGAGAAGGATGTTTAATTTGCTTTTGCAGAGTAGACCCGTCATGATGTGTTCCGTATTGGTCCACTGTCACAGGGGTGTGGTTTCAACTGATTTTTTACTAAGTCAAACGTACCTGCTGATAAGAAGCTTTCACATAAGCTGCTTATTTCGTTATGAAGTTAACAGGATAGGCTGACGTCATTTATCAACGCATGTTTAGCTATGCTCATTTGGTTTCCTGGCCGAGTCCTGCATACACCTCCTAAACTGATAAATATCTCCCGACTGCAAAATAGCAAAACACCTTCGCGTGACTAACGTTTACACACTCCAGAGTCTTAGATAACAGCATACATTGGACGTTTTTGTTAGACTGACCTCCAAGTCACAGGTGGGAACACATTCCCAATATGATGTGTCATCATGACGGAGGGCATCCCTTAAAAATCGTGTCTTGCAGAATCTGCCCTTGAGGTCCACAGAGCACTGGAAATGGACGATTTACTAATTTTTCTGACTTGCGTCATACTTACGTGCACTGCGACAAACAAAAACAGTCTCAGTTCACCGCTTTCTAAAAAGCAGAACCACGTGACTTTAGCTGTAGACTAAATACGGTCTAGAAAAGCACATAAAAGGAAGTATTGAGAAATCATTCTCTCTTGTTCGGTATTGACATTAGACACAATGCTCGGACTAATACAAGTTAGACGTGAAGAACGATAAAGCTAACTTTTTTGCAGACCCGTTTCCATCTTTGTGTTTGGACCTAATCTTCCTTTGATCATTCTTTCTATTGTCAAAACCCTGAATCAGCTGTCTCCACCACTTTCACGCACATTCCTTTCCGTAGTCGTCATCACCATTTTTGAATTTGTTGAATCTAAAGTGCTCTTTAAATACCGACCAAAACAACAAATTCCAGAGTTGGTGGTTTACGTAATAATTCCGGTAGAACCATGTGGCTCCGTCTCCCAGACGTAATACAGTTTCTAATCCCAAGCAAAACCCATCCGTGAAACTGTTACTAATACGTTACCTTTCGTAAACAGTTCCATCCATATCATGATACCGCAAAACAGTGTTAATCGAGTAATTTCGCAATCCGGAAAACATACATTGTTGCTAACATGCCGCCGTGTTTGCACACTTTTGAAAGGAGCCGTGAATGATCTGTCACCATTAGCACTGTGGCCAAGAGCCAAGTGTGCAAGCGCGCAAGCTTGTATCTAGGTACCACGCATTGTCCAAGACGCGCGCCGCCCGCTTCCGCCTCCTCCCCCGCTTTGTTCCAGTCGGGTTATGACTAATAGCACGAGTAAATAGTAAGAAACTCCGAACGGGGGCTGGGCGGAAAGCTGGGACGGTGGGGGCGACCCGTTGCGGTTAGCGCGTGTGATAACAACGCCTTTTTGTAAAGCTTTTCGTTGTGTTCCACATCCCACGATTGTTTGTGTTTCGAATTTGACTAGCGGATGGTCGTGTAGTTTTTCCAGAACCACCCGCTCGCCACATTTTTCTACGCAGAAAACATTGTCTCGCGCGCAATTCTTGTGATGCGCCAAGCGTTCGTCGGCTTTCAGGGGCCACTCCGACTCGTCTGGAACGCCGACGGGCTTTTTTGCTCCCGGATCGAACGCGCATCCTTGCGCTTGTAGTACAGTCTCGAAAGCACGCCGAGCCAACACCACCACACAAGCGTTGCAGCGGTTGCTTTGTTTGATTTTAGCGTCTTATGGATTCGGAAGAGGTGTCGGAGATGATGAGTCGCTGTCGCGAATAGCGGCTCACTTCGAAGCCACTCCGCGTTTGTGTACTCCGTGTACGTGTCTGATCTTGTGTTGTCCACTTGTTGCGGTGTGGTGATATGGCCGTGAGGACTTGATAAGAGTTTTGAGATTGCTTCAGGGCGTCGTTTGTGGCCCGGGGCTGTATTTGTAAATGATTTGGCGTGGACGTCATAATCTGCGTTTGGTGCCGGGAACGTGGCGGTGGAATGTGCATGCGGGTGTTTCCATATGTGCTCTTATCATCTGTTTCGGTTTTCAATACCTGCGCTTCATCGGGACACATTTGCAATTCACAACTTGTCAGTTTTGCTGATTTTGATGCGCTGGAAATTCGTATTTCGTGCCCACTTTTTGTTGTTTTACGGGGGATTTCCGTGGCCCGAATTCTCTCCTCATTTTCGCGATTTCGGACCGCTATTTTTGCTCCGAGCTTACATCTTCAAAATTGTCAAATTTCGAGATTGTCCTTAGCAGCTTTTGGTCCACAGGACTTTGCCCTCGTTGCATCTCACTTTGACCGAATATTCAGCATAATTTTGTTGCCCTCTTTTCGCAAAAAAGCGGTCTTCTCATTTCACCATCAGTACCGACAATTCGTGAACGATTCGCTTTATTTTTAGACATTAATTCATGTGTAAAACAGCCGATTATTTCAGCCAGTAAGTGCCCAAGACGATGAAGCCGAAGCATGCCACGAGAAGATTGGAAACACTCGAATCTCAGCGGATTTTGAAGCCATTTTTGCCTCGAGCAGCTTCTGAATTTCTTCATCCAGATACCTCAAGCGACGACGGCCATTTGGTGTTCAGCTGAGGGAGCTTTGGGCCATGTTTTGTGGTTGTTTACGGCTGGATCTGTGGCTGGATCAGTTTTGCGGTCGCAGAGATATTTAAGGTCCTCTCACGACCAACCTGATTCGCATGGATTGAGCGCGATACGGTTCTGGAGATTCTCATTGCTTGTTATGACCGTTTTGTCCAATCTGGGACTTCCGTAGCGCGTCCGATGGCTCGAGGCACAGTACTGTGGCCAGGTTACGTGCGTTATCAGGGAGAGAACGTTGCTATCGATTTCCGTGATGTCCATGCGCGCATTTGTTCCGTTCTTGAGGGTTTTGGAACCGATTCTGTCAGCATAAGTGCGGACCGAAGCTTGTGATCTGTGTACTCTGATCGTGTTTTGCCGATTAAGCGGATATGATATTCGGATCCGTGGTCAGTGCTCGTGAAAATGTTCGTGAAACAATATTCCATTTAGCTTAATTTCCGCTTTATTTACAGATGCAGCCAACATGCTCTCTGGCAGCCGCCGGTCAGACCTCTGCTCCACTTGAAGGTAAGCGATACTTGAACTTGTGCCTCATCATTTTCGTGAACGACCTGCCGTGAATGGGAATCCCTCTTGTACGCGCATGTTCGGCTCGTACGCCTTCAAAGAGGCGAACGTCGGATTAATGATCTGTTGCGGTTCGATTGGATTTGTTCGCGCCCTTTGGTAGATACGACCACCCGTAATCAATTAAGATGATTCATCAGTTTCCGTGATTGTTTTTTGTGACAATTTTGCAGGCCGAATCGGCCATCGGTGGACGTTGTTTGCTTTATCCAATGTGCGACTGATGTATCCCTCATGATTGAGTATTTTGCGGTTTGAAGTGTCTTTTTGTCCAATTTTTAAATATGGCGCAATCGACAGTACCGACCATATCAGCTATTTTCGGCCATTGCTCGTTTCGTGTTTTTGTGACAATGCACTCTTGCCGGGAAGCGCCGCGCAAAAACCCGGGCCAGCGACGATTCATGAACTGAATTGCAGTCAGCGAGCGATTAAGAAAAACGCCATAAACCGCGCGTCTGTCGGGCGGATAGCAGGTGCAGAAATGATCTAGCGCCGATTCCGATAATGCTCTCTTTGGTATCACTTTCCCGAAGGCATTCTTGCGTGCTGGAGAATATTTGCGGCAACTACCAGTCGTCTGGCGATCGCAATGTGCTGCTTTTTGTTGATGAACCGCATTCTGATATAGGTCAAGTTTGCTGTCGTAGCTGATGCAAATTATGAATAAACTGGTAGCTTTGTAATTGCTGCGGGATGAATGCTGTCGGGCAGTTCGCTGTCTAATAGATCTTCTCTCCGGCCGCTACTAGCGCTCGAGGTGTCAGCTTAATTTGTCCCGCTGATCCCGACCGACAGTTGCTCCTTAATAAGTTATGTTAAAAAACGAAATAATGGTTCTTTATCGCTGTTAAGAAACTAATTGGTTCGCTTCGTCAAATCGCTGCGTGGCGCATCCGGCTGATTAGCGTGCCGATAGGCTCTGCACGCCGCTCACCGCCATCAAAATCAGCGTGTTTGCTTTGTGTCCTTGCGACGGTGTCGGAAAGTTCCTCTTACTTTGCGGCTGCGAGGGTGCGACATTTAGAGCTTCCGTTTTGCCCTTGCCTTCTAATTATTAAGCGCAAATATTTGAATGTATCGTGGCGAACAGCGTGTAGCCTTGATGCGCGTGTCGGTAGCATCAGACATTGTCATAAAGGCCTAAGAAAGAGTCGTAAAAGAATGCGCGCGCGAAAATGGCAGTCGTTTATGTAAATGTTGTTGCATGCTCTGTCGCGGTGTTCCTACGCTTTAATTATACCCGTGTTTCAATTCCGTTTACAATAATTCCTTTGATTCTAGGTACAGCCGCCGCGATTCGCCGTTCCCGCCGAGCCGCAGGCTCATTTGCCTCGTTCAACGTGAGGCACATCAGCTGTATACTACTCGTCCTTCTACTAACTCCTGCTGTCGGTACGTTATTTTACTTTGATTAATTCTGTGCACATTGTCTTCATATCATATCGCTGATAATATGTTCGAAATTTGAATCGCGCCAATTCCTTATGGTTCTTGCATCTGCTTAGCGCGCGTTTAAGACGCATTTCCGCTGGTGGAGGGCAGCCGTTTTTTTCGAAACTGTCGGACAAGGTCAGCCTGCGAGGGACGTAACGTACCGCTTTCGCGCATTTTTTGCTCGGCAAACAAATTTGCGCAACCAAACAGTCGCTGTTTTTTGTTCAGTGTCGAAACGAGCTCCACTGATGTGCGCAGGAAGCCAAGCTGTTGAATTTGAAAGGTTCCTGTCTTCGTCATTCTTTCTTGATGCTGGGTGCACCTGCTTGCCGTGAATCCTGAAAAAACGTACGTTTTCCGTCGTACAGGTGCCGTAAGGCGCTTGGGTAATAATGAGGTGTTGGTTGTTTCAAGGCTAAACAACAGGTGACGTGACGCACGCGTTTTGGTGACCTATTTTTGGTAATTTGGAGCAGTATTGCAAGAAATGGTTTGGGGATCTGCTGGTTCGATTAATCTCGTTTATATGCATATTGCGGTCTCGACCGAAGGGATATGGCGTAGGCCATGCACATAGGAGACACGTTGTGTTTGCGCTGATTTGCATGTTTTCGAACAACGGAAGTGTCATGCGATGAGTGGCCGGAAATGTCGTAAATTAGCGGACGTGTATGGAAAATGTACAATATTGCATCTCCACCTTTAGGGCAGGTTATTCAGTTGCAAGGCTTACGTAAGGGTCTTTTTTTCGACATTTTTAATGGGCGGGGTTGGTCTCTATTTGCACTGACAGTGCGGCGAAGGTTAATTGGAGTGGTCTTCCGATACGGTACTGTGTCACTGTCTGCGCGCTCGCCCCGACGCGCCTCCCTTTTGCGCATTGTTCTTTTGCTGCAGGTGATATGTGAGGCGCTCTGCCCCGATGGTCTCCTCTAACTATTATTTCTGTAAGCGATGTAATATCAAACGTGTTTTAACTGATGATTGTTTCAGACGGATGCGCTTCTAATAAACTACGAACAGACCATGTCTACCACGCTCCCATCACTCTCGACCAGGACAAGGTCAGAAGAAACTGTTCGGAGATGTACAGTTCGATGTGGTGTCACAACGACGGCATCTGCCAAGAAGTCCTCGAATCCACCGGCTACAAGCTGACTTGCGTGTAAGTGGAATAGGTCTCAGTGCGGCTCTTATGCGGACGGCTATTTAGGTGCCGAAACAACTACATTGGCAAGAGGTGCGAGAGGATCTACAATCCGTATTTAACCGAATTCGCGCTGCAGCAGAGGCTCGAAACCGCAGCGCTGCCGATCTTAATAACGTTTATCATTCTCTTAACTTGTGTATTGTCTTGTGCCTTGTACCTATTTCGACGGTAAGCGATCGTGTGTCTTTTGGCCGTAATAATTCTTTCATTTTCAGAGACGCCAGGAGCTACGTCATAGGAAGTCCCTACTCCATAGCGAATCCGAATTCAAGGCTCGATATTAATGAATGTATATAGCTAATATTATATTATGTATGTAAATCGTAGGAAATTTATTAGTGAACTGAGTTCACAGCTTCTTCCCTATTGCAAGCACATATTTTCAAAGCACATTGGATTTATAATCGATTTAGGCTGGAAACCGAAGGCCTGAAAGGAGTTATGGCACGAAGGATGTCGAGTAAGCGTTTGCTCTTGCTGCTGATTTCCGGGTCCGGATAGTTTGTGAGTTCTGTTACGCGTTGTTCGAGATTTGCTTTGCCCTTCATTCCATAGAAGCTGTGGTATACGGTGTAGTTCGGGTTGCCGAACGGATCTTGATTGAGAGGCGCGATCTGCTCGTAGGTGATGCCGAGAGCTTCAACGGCGCAGCTTGTGCAGAGGATCCATGTGACGGCGCGCAGCAAAACGTCGTTTTTGTCGGTGTCGAGGACCGAGAGGAGGCCGGTTACTGTCTGAAATTGAGCTTTGTTAGGTGCATTCTCGGGCGATTTTGAAGGCCAATTGCTTTGGTGAACGGCGGAAGCTAAACGGCTGATGGAGTTGCGTACTCATATTTTGACTTTTGCCGACCGAAGCTCACGGTTAAAGATTATGGCCAAATCCTGGGAAGCTTCCTGTTTGGGATTGATTGCCTGTCCATGGTTAAGCCTCCCGAAACCCAACCCTCTTTCAGCAATTCGTCGTAATCATGTTTAGATCTCAATTTGTCAAATCTCACGCGACCCTCGAGATAATAGCCCTGTTTTGAACGGTGGTTGGTTGGAGTGAAATGTTTACCTTCGCTGCCAGGATGAAGGGTACCATGTCAGGACAGCAAGATAGATTGACGAGAAGCCGCAGCGAATGCAGATTCGCCTCACCATGGATCCACAATTTCTGTAGGCAAATGGGGATTGCTGGCATGAACGACTCGAGTTGTCTTGGAGTGATGTTCACAGAGAGGTTTGTGAGCGCTTGTAGCGCAACGACGCTTTCAAGCTCCACCGGCGAGTCCAGTCGGCGGACGATCGTGGGAACAGATCGGCTTAGGATCTTCTCGTTGTCTAAATCTCCGGCCATGTTCGCGATGCACTGAATCAGCATGACGCGGCACGACTTTGGCCATGACGTGTTCTTCTCCATTAGCAAATCAACAATTTTCCTGGTGATTCCGTATTCGCGCAGGATAATCTAGAATGCAGAGACGTAGTTTTTGCGTGGACACACACTCAGTAGGACACATGTGAGTGACAGGCTAAGCCGAGGCACGGCTAGCCGTCAAATTCACAGAAAAAAAACACTCACCTGATTGCCAGGAAATGCGGTGGCGTTGGAGATTACGGTGAGCAAGGGAAGTAAGAGATCTTGTGTGTTGTCGAGATACTGCAGTGCTGTCAGGATCTGTTTGGCATCGCTGGGTTGGATCAGCTTCGAGAGGTTGTGAAGGCGATTGATCAGTGAACGGAGATCCTCGTTGGCGTTTATGTCGGCTGCTGGGTTTACGGTTATCCGCCATTGCGCGTTATCTTCGTCTGGATCTTTTTGTGGGATACTCTAAAAGTAATTAACTTTTGCAAATGTTGGAACGTCT
Organism: Steinernema scapterisci; assembly: GCA_000757745.1. Classification (NCBI taxonomy): domain Eukaryota; kingdom Metazoa; phylum Nematoda; class Chromadorea; order Rhabditida; family Steinernematidae; genus Steinernema; species Steinernema scapterisci. The sequence continues at coordinate 132,837 of KN166204.1, forward strand.
ATGGATGACTGGGAGTTTATGGCCGAAGCAAATGACTTAAATTACTTGTGTGGGATGCTCGCTGAATTCAATTCTGCCTCACTGGACCGGAAAATCAAATAGTATGCAACTTGAAAAAAATAACTTTTGCAAAAATGTTATTCCGTTGCGGGGAATCGAACCCCGGCCTTGCGGGTGAGAGCCGCAAATCCTAACCACTAGACCACAACGGACATGTTTAGCGATCTTGTGCTAACCGACTAACTGCGTCGCCCGGACTCGAATAGAACGCTGTGAGAATTAAGCATCCACAGTTTCTCTGCCTGGTTTCAACTTTAAAACAGATGTATTTAAAAACCGCAGACATTCATAAAACACATTAGAACCCATTTTGCGTCATGTACTTCAACCCGAAAGTTCCTAACTGCTACCACGCAATAGTCAGCCCTTTCACCATACTTTGCTTCTTTCCAAACAATTAGTTTGGCTCTGCTCCATTCACCCATTCGTAAATCATTTTTCAGTTTGGGCTTCGGCAGAAGTCAAAGAAGTCACGGGTGATTTATGGACCTCCGCGCACTACGCAGTGAAGGCCCAACGGCAATTGTCGACCAAGAGCACAACACTTTCAGAACTCTTCACGTCGCATCCGGTCTCCACAGTTTAGGAAATTAGTTTAGCGCAGCAGCAGCCGTCGTGGTCTTCAGCATGTGCTTAGTTTTCGTCGTTTTTTGTGGTGCCAACTTGTCACACAAGCATTTCGTTCCATTTTTTGGCCTTACATGATTTTACGTTTGGCAGACCAAAGAGGAACGGGGAAAACATATTGGGCGAAAGCACGAACGCAACGATCAGTTAGTGGTTGTGGCCGTGGTTCTCGTCGTCGTTCGTGGCGTTGATCGAAGAGGGAGTAACGTCGGGGCCACCCAAATGTCAATCCTAGCGGAGACAAAAACACCGTAATCCCCGAAAGACTTAACGCTGTTGGTCGGTCGGCCTTTTTGGCCTTTTGTTTGCATGAATGAGAACGGGAAATAAAAAGTGAAAAATGGACAAAGGGACGATGTTCAAGTGTGGCCGGGAGGGGGATATTGTTTCCTCATAACTGCAAGTGAGCCTTGGGACATGAACTACGGATGTCTATCATGGAAAGCTTTTTTCTGACTCTTTTGCTTTAGAAACAACTGTTACAACTTGCGAATCGGACTCGAACAAAGCGGGAAGGAACAAAAGCGGTTTTGGAGTTGTCGAGACTTTGAAACAAAGGCCGAAAAGCGGAGATTTGCAAGCACTTTGGTGAAGCCTGAAACTTCCTCAAATTCTAATGACTCTCTGCTGTCTGGCACTATGGGAAGAGGTCTGGCTGGACAATTAAAACTGCGGACTTGACTTTCAGACAAAGTTAAAAACTCGAAAAAATGCGATTTCCAGCCTTATACTTTTAGACTTCCCATGAGCCGTTTTTCGCCTAGGAATCCCTTCAATCGACGAACGCTCAAACGTCCTCGTCTCTTTTTGTCTCTAAGCAGAGATGTGAATAAATAAGGAAACTTGCAAGGAAACTTTTCGCGCTATTGGCAGCTAATTTGTCATTCAAGAGTTTCCCAGGTTACACTTCTAATCATCTGTGTTGCATTCTAACAGCTGCTGGCATTTGAAGCTTCAAATCAGGAATTCTTCCAATCTACACGTAGAAACAAAAAATAACACCAAGATTGGCCCATAACAAAATCCCAAAAAGCAGAATTTATCGGATTTCAAAAACATGGGCATTCTTCTCTGAATTCCCCAAATCCAAGTTTCAGAAAAACATGCTCAACATCAGCAAACAGGAAACACTTGTCCTCGAGCCGCCTTAACCCTTTTAACCCATGCCTGAACTCTTTAAAAACAAACTTTACATCTGAAATAAGTTTCGTGTTTTCGAAGAGTAAGAATCGCAGATGTTTAAACTCATTAATTCGTCACGGCCACGAAGGTTGATATCAGACAAAACAGGACTGACGTGGGCATAATAGGGAGAAACAGATTAAGTCAAGAAAACGCCGAAAATAGTTGCCAATTTCTGCTAAATAAGCTTAAGTGGCTAAACGATCTAGCGAAGAATTCCCAGCGTGATTCTTAAGGCAATGACAGGGCAACGTACCCAATTTTGCTAAGTGATGTACCATGTCACGTTGGCACATCGCATCATCTTAGAGCAATAGCTATAAAACTTAATGGTATATCGACTTGCACTGTCGCGCGCAAAAACAGGCTCAACCTAAGAACGACTCCTAAGTCAGCAAAGCCACTGAGGGGGCACTTGAGAACATAAGTGAGAAATTAATGAACATACCTGAAATTTACCAAATCGCGGCGAGGCGATCTCGACGACAAAAGCCGACTGTTGCTGGCCCATGGCCCTGACGCGTATCGATCTCGAAGCCCAGAGTTAGAGACTTATATGGAGCGCAGGCTGTCTGACTGCCACCTCCAAACCTCGGCGCTCTCAACTCCTGCCGCACTCTCTCACTCGTCGTCTCCTTTCTAGTAGTGGCACAACGCTGCAGTCGCGGTGGCCAGCAGCAGCCATAGGCCGGCTTTGCTAAAGCATCGAAGGCGCTATTTCCAATAATTATGTGCCTCACACGTCATCACCGCGCGCTCTGTGCTTTCTTCTCGTCCCAAACCTCGCCACAAGCGCGCGCGCATGAACACGCGTGTTCCTCTGTCTCTTCTTCTGTTGGATGAAGCTTCTCTTCACCGCGCGAATCCGTTGTCCAGATTCCGGCAACTTTGGCAGAAGCAGCCAACGGAACCCAAGTTTCAGCTTCCGTCGAGTTGGAACTAGGCGTTGTCCATGTGGGGTGTGACATCCATAAGCGCGACGGCCACCTACACAGCTTTTCTGTTGGCCTCAGGGTCAATTGAAGTCGGCAAAAACACGACATGGCCCAGTGTTGACAGACAATGACCCCCCGCCAACTTCAGGCTTTTATGGTTCTAGGAACCAGAAGAAACCGTCTAGTTACAGAATCATGAATGTTCTGTAACTTGGAATGCACAGAAAACAAGACAAATGCATCTGAGCGTCTCGCCGACGTGGCAAATACGGCTTTGACTGTCTCGGCACCATCTTCAAGCATTTAGTGCCTCTTGACCTCAAGGAGCCACAACCCACAAAAAGTAAGCAAATAAGCCAGACCGAAGCTCCAAAAAATGTCAACGAAAAGCAGTGTAAAAATCGTATGTGAGGATTTGCACCAGACAAAGACACTTGAGAATCTATCGACTCCTAAGCGACAGAATCAAATCTAAATGTTCCTGTCGCCGGATATGCGTGTTGGTGGCCCGGCTGGGCAGCCAATTCACGAGACAATAATGCTCACTTAAAAGCCACTTTTGCGCGCAATCAGACCGCTTTTTATAGAGGAATTAAGAGAAAATTGGGTTTAATTTATTGCACACAATTGAGAAACGCAGTGTTTGCGTAGACACACTAAACTATGAGGTATAATTGGGACACTAATGCACACTGCCACACACACAACACTCATATACAGAGAAGGCCAGAAATAAAGGATAAATAATTCTATAAATACTTCCTGGGATAGAGAGAGTTGGTGATAAAATCACTGCGCGTCTTCGTACTCGAACAAGTGCTGATTCTCGCGGTAGAACACACGAGGGTCTCTTGGGAATCCGCAGCGGACCTCGAACGAAATTGTGGTGCTCATGCAGTTCTTCGAGCGCCATAAGTACCTTAAAGGAATGCCATAAACATAGATTGCATGGTCTCTCTGAAACTCCAGCTAGTTTTTTAATTTTGCTGCCAAAAACCAATTTCAGATTTGCGGAATGGCTGCAATCCAACCGCATAAATCAACATACCAATCCTTCCTTCTGCGCTCGAGATGATATGAGTGGTATGTGCTGCAATTATGATTCCAGGCTGGTCTCTTCGCCAAAACTGTGGTCTCGTCTGATTCTTCGCAGTTCAGTCGGCAATAGATACGTGTTTCATTATACTGGAACAGAAAGAAATAATTGAATTTAATTAAACGAGAAAGTAATTTACGCAAACGTCTCGCAATGAAGAGATTATCTAATTCAATTAAGTGATGTGGCGATGCGTAATGGGTAATATCAAGTTTTATGGCTTTTGGGTCATTTGGGATAAGAAGTAGCTTAATTAGATAGTCTTTGCTCAAAGCGAACCCTGGTAGATAAATCCTATAGTAAAATTAAGTAATATGCCGGCTTGGCTTAATGGCAGAGCGTCTGTCTTGTAAACAGAAGGTCGCAGGTTCGATTCCTGCAGTCGGCATAAATTTTTGGCGCCTTTATAATTTGAGTATTTTGTTTTTTAGTGATTTTTTGCGGTTTTCGAGTGTCTTATTACGACTGTGCGCTCTTAAAAACTTCAAACGTTGGTATATTTGAACCTCGCAATGACCTCACATAAGGCGCGAAAGAGCTAGCGGACGAGCCGGCTTAGCTTAGTGGCAGAGCGTCTGTCTTGTAAACAGAAGGTCGCTGGTTCGATTCCAGCATCCGGCATTCATTTTTGCTCTTTGAGAACTTTGAAGTATTTGTTTGTTATTGCTTACTTTTGTTTTCTAAAATGTTAACCAACCTTTGTAAGTTCTTCGAAGCATCCTGGATTCAGTTCGGCTGCCTTGCCAGGTTTTCTGAGGCTGCATCGTGAAATATTCAGTCCAGAATTCACACATTCGATAGTTCGCGTTGCTAAAGTCAATTATTAATAACGAGCAAGGAAACACGAAAAACCGACTCCAGTAATAAGAAGATATGGGAACCGCTGCATACGTGTAGCAGAAAACGGAGATGGCAAAGATGGCGCAACAGCGCAACCTGAGGGATGAGGAAGACATTGCGTCGGTGGGGGATGTTTCCGAAAATGACGATCACTTATGTGATTAGCGGAGATTTCGAGATGGTACTTCTGGGTGGAGCGAAAGTGCTCTCCCAAACACGGGATCAGATCCGCAAGCTTCGCGTGTTCGCTGCGCGTCGTCTTCGTCGTCTAGTTCCAGAACTGACAAAACTGGCTCCGTCGTTTTGGTCAATCATTTCGCCGCTTATCGTCAAAACCTGAGCTCTCTTCAGCGCGAATGGTCAATAAGTGCATAGCTGGATTGTTGCCCGGCGGCGTCGTAACTGACGACGCAACGTTCGTTACTGGCGAGCGAAAGCTGCACACGATTCCGGTAATCCTACGATGATGCATTCTCTTTTGCATAGGCGGACAATGGGCGAAGATGACGTGACGACAGCGAGAAGATGTGTTTGATCAAGTAATACGGATAAGATGGAAAGTGTTTTGACTGTCGCTGATCGATCATGGATTTGCGAGCAAAAGAAGACGTGTTCCGAGTGGAAACAGGTTACTTTCTTCAAGGTCACCCATCTGCACGGTTCGGAATTTCAGCGTTCTTCCAAGTGTTCGACTGATTAACATGAAACTTTATCCATTGAGTTTCTCAATTCTTGCGCTGGCTTTAGGTTGTTAAAAACTGCATACAAAAATAACATGATGTTCAATATAATATTGCAAAAATTTATTCCGTTGCGGGGAATCGAACCCCGGCCTTGCGGGTGAGAGCCGCAAATCCTAACCACTAGACCACAACGGACTTGCAGAGCTGAAAGTGTTTGGTGGACTACATAGCAAATGCGCCTAAAATGATAAATTGGCTTTTGGTGCTTGTGTGCTGTCTCCTCATGGGTTCTCATCAGCGTTTATCGTTCTGGCAGTGAATCACTTCTGTGCTGTAGCTACTAAATTTGGCATGAATGGCCAAAAGCGCAATTCGCCGAGTGCTGCAAACTACATCTTTTTCCTCTCCACCTTAGCGATCATTCTTCCCAGCACCCGGAGAATGAATGACTCATTGATCTAATAGCCGATCATTTGCACAGTTCTTTACAGACAGACACTGTTGACTTAGCAGAATTGACTCCGAGAAGAAGCAATACTTATGATTGTTATTGGCTACTACCGGTTGCTGCTGTGCGTATTTCTGCTTTGCGACTATCGCGATTCGAAAGAACCATGTCGATGAAACACTTGAACATCGCTCAGAACTCAATGCAGTACGACGCTGGGTTTGAGTTCGCCACTATCCACATCTCGTCATTGCCTCAGCCATTGCTGGAGGAAGCATGCAATGTGGCTTCGGCTTCCATGAAGGTGAGTCTTCAGCTCGTTTGCGCAAAGTATGGCAAAAGGCTATAAGCACTTTGATTAAAACATGATTATGTGTCCGTTGGGGTCTAGTGGTTAGGATTTGCGGCTCTCACCCGCAAGGCCGGGGTTCGATTCCC
>KN166207.1:2431-15358 GCA_000757745.1 Steinernema scapterisci
TTTGCCTCTTAAGCATTCCTCTCCCACGCTCTTCTCTCGACCGCAACATTTCCACGTCCCGTTCTGGAAATCGGTCGACCAAATCCAGAATCTCGCCTTCGGAGGCTTTTGGAAGATTAAAATGATTTATGCCCAAATGAAGACCATTATCGGAGGCCGATCGATCTCCGGCCGCCATTACTCGGCCTCGTGGTGCCTCCGGGGCTTAGCGGAGGTAGTCGAGTGGTGACTGACAACGGCCCTAAGGAGCCTCGGAGAGGTCCTTCTGCGCATCGCCGCATAAGCACTCTTGGCTACTTATGAGCAACGGCCGCCGCTTTCCACGCGGCTTCTTTCGGCGAACCGGAAGAAACGGCCACTTATCGATTCCTCCTTGTTCCGTTCTGACCCTTCCTCCTTCGCGGGTCCTTCTTGGCCATCTTCTTCCGCTGCGGGTGGCCGAGCCGCGAAAAATTGGATTCGAACAAGGAGCAGCAATCAGAGGCGGATTGTTGGGAGAAGGAGGAGGCGGCAAACTCCGCCGCCGGCGGCGGACGAACGCACCGAAGCCACGCGAAATCCAATTAGAAATCAAGAATCTTGTGTCCTTTCGACGACTCCGTCGACGTGCGCCTCCTGCAGCAGCTTTTGTTGTTTGTCTCCTCTTGGGCCTGCTGGGCCTCTTCTCCCTTCGCCGGTGGCCCCTTAGGCTTAGGACAAAAGGGAGACGAACTGGCTGCCAGCGGCGTCCTCGCTCTCCTCCGTTCACCTAGGAATCGTCTCGGGCCAATCGCTTCCGACAGCGGCGGCAGCTGACTTTCGCCGCCGCTTCTTACAAACTTGCGACTTTCGGCCTCTTCCCGACGTCGCCCGACGACGGTTTCTTCGCCTGCCGGCACAGGAGGCAAGAGGAAAGTAACGTCGCCGACTTGAGCGCATTTCGATGACGATCCTGAGTGGCCGGCCGGCCACCCGAAGCACCGACCGACCGACGTTCCCCTGGCTGCGTTTGTTGTTCGTTTCTTTGTTTTCCCAAAAACCCTTTTTGGTCCTCTGCGTCCCACGTTTACGCCTCCTCCTCCGCCACTCGCTCCTACGTTGGATCCCCGTTTATGTCTCCGTTTGTTTCCTACGTGTACCCACGCCGAGAACCGCCGCGGATCGGGTTTCCAAGCGTTGTCCGACATTTTGAAACATTTTACAGCGTGTTCCTTCGCGAGATTCGGAGAAGATCTGAGCCAGAGAGGCTCGAAGGTTTGTGTGACGGGCGATATTTTGTGGTCTGTGGAGAAGATTGTTATCTCGGAGGAGATCGGCGCTATTTACAAGCGATTCCAGGGGCAAAGGGTTTTGACCGTCTGTGCTTCAATTGTCGGCTTTTAGAAATTTCGCGAAGTTTTAGAAGTTTCTTGAGAAAAAGATTCTCTTCCTTGTTCGAGTTTAAACCTAATTTGCATGAAAAATCGCGCCCCAACGAAGCAAAAACCCAAAATCAAATTTCCAAATCGGAACCTATTTTTGGAAGAAGACTGGCTGGATCTCTGATGATTGATAAACTGGATTTTGGGAGATGTTGCAGGACGTCATTGGACATTAGAAATTGTCTGCAAACTGGGCTTATTCAAGATTATTGGAATCATGAATGTCTTAGCATCATCTCTTCCAGGACCACTTTCAACCTCATTATGTTCCCTATCCCATTTCGCAGTTTCCCAACCTCAGTTCACCGTAAACCTCTCCCTCAGAATGACAAACAACCGGGCAGAACGTTTCACTCCTGCGGGATCAGCGACCTAATTTATGTCGTTTACAGGAGCTGAATCACAAACAGTCGAGCCGCACATGTGTTTCAGCTTTCGTTCCATTTATCAAATTCCAGAAATTTCCCATTAATCATCCCCAACTTTTCAAACAGTTTTTTCGCATAATCCATTCGGAATTTCAGAACTTCAATCCTAATCCCTTAAACTCTGCCACCTCGATTCCTAATCTCTCCCACCAACCCTCTCTCCCGTCACCCGTCATTCATTCATAATTCGGGCCTTCCCCTCGAGTCTCCTCCCCTCCGAGGGCGTCGCCGCGTTTATTAAATTCCTCTCCGCTTCCAGATCCTCTTTGGCATCTCGATGTGAATTCTCCCGCCGTCGGCTCCGCCATCGATCGATCGTGTGTGATGCCCTCCGGTCACTATTATGCGATTCCGCATCACTCCACCATTCGCTTCAAAATGGCTTCTTCATCTGGGAATCTGGGCCCCCTGGCGGCTGCTCCTGGCCCTTCTCCTCGCTCTCCCGACGCCTTCGGGCGCCACGCCGGCCGCCGTGGTCGACGCGCCCTCCGACGACATGATATTCCGTAAGTCCACGTAAATCTCAAATCGATCGAAGGCGATTTCGGGGAGCGTTGGCCCCCGTCCATCAATCACCCCAGAGGGTCTCGGGATTAGGCCAGGGCCGTCAAGGCGAGAGGGACATCTGTTCTGCATAAATTACGATTGAGAAAATTACGATTTTGAGAAGAAGAAGAAGCGGCGGAAGAGTGGAAGAAGAGGAATTGGCGGGAAATTGAGTTATAGCCGGAGATGATGGGAAAATGGGCGCAGGAGAAGGAAGAAGGCAGGAGCACTTCGAGCCGGAGCACGAAAACCGATCCGCTGCGGGGGAAGGTGCCGTTGAGTGATTTGTTGTTGTCGGAAGTGTTTGCAGAGGAGCCGTGACGAAGAGTGACATGATCTCCGGTGACCCGCCGGCGGTGGCCGGTTCATCTTTGATCCGCTTTTTATTCCAGTTTCATTCGGAGTTGGTGGTGGCTGAGGAGTTGGAGTTCCTGGGTCTTGGAGAGTTTGGTTCAAAACCGCTTTTGGCCATTTTCAGTTCTTCTTTCAAATCCAAGCCCTGTTCGCGTATCCACCCATCCAAACCCTAAATCTGCTCCCGTCAACAGAGTCTCCTCCGAACTCATTCGGTTACTCGCTCCGTCTAGCAAGTAACTCGCGGTCGCCGCCGTCGTCCCAATCACAGTGTCACTGTTTAACAAAAACAGGATTTGTAAGCTTAGCCTCCGCCGGTCGCGCCCATCGACCGCGAGACGGCGGCTGTTTGTCTTTTGTAATTAGCGAACTTCGAGTTTGTCGCGCGACTTCGCGAACTCGTCGATTGTCCTCCTCCGTCTGCAGATCTCCGATTCTCCCAACTCCCTGGACCCCGGCGCTCTTCGTTATTCCGAACCTACACGACCCAGAAGCCAAAGAAGATGGAACGTTCACTGGAACGCGTGGTGGAGACGCGGATCGAGATGCTGGAACGCGAAAAGGGGCGCGGAGGGGAGCAGGTGGAGGAGGATTGTGCCTTCTGCCGCTCCCTCGACTGCGACATCATCTTTGCCCTCCTCTTCACCGTCGTCATCATCTGCCTCCTTATCCTCATTATGGTGTTCTGGCTCAAGGGAGTCATGCAGTACGAAGAGTAAGTCCAGGGGACAAATCTGATCTTCCGAATCAATACAATAAGCCTTTTAATCCTAAAAATTGACTCTTTCTCCTCAGGAATCGCCGGAATCTCGGACCGTAATGGCATGTTTAATGTTCTCAAGGTGACATCTTTTCCCAAGACATCCTAGCTTAATCCTCCTAGAGCTCTTGCTTAGAGATTCAAAGCTCTGTAGATTAAAGCTTATCTAGAGACTCCGCAACGCTCCTAGAAATCGCTTTCGGTCGCCTCTTCCCCGTTTCCTTAATCTCTCCTAACCGCGCGTTCCAGAATGTGATCGAATCTTCGACACGTCCAAACCCAAAGGTCACTTTTCATTTCCCGTCTTCCCCAAAGCGCCGACCGGGGTCGAGCCGACCACCGAGTTGAACCTGAACGAGCCGGCAACGAACATCCAGGTCTCCTAATCAGTGTCTTGTCCCTAAATGTGTCACCCGGACGCGATTCTCAACCGCTCACTTCAGTCTTTTCAGTGTATATACACGTTTGTCGCGAGCCAAAAACAACGCGTGAAGCTCGAGTTCGACAGTTTCGAGCTCGCCGGCACCGCCGACAAGTGAGTCCAGCACGGTTCTTAGCCTCTCCTATCTCCGATCCATTTCAGCTGCGAACTCGAGTACGTCGACATCTACTCGGAGCTCGAAAATCCTTCCGACGATCTTCTTTCGGCTTCTCTCGGTGGTCGCTATTGTGGCACCGTCGCGCCCCATGTTAGAATTAGGTGAGTTCCGTCGGAATCGCGCCCGGAATAGAATTTCGAGGGTTCCGCAAGTGATTAAGACGCGGAGGAGAGGTTGGGTAAACAGTCGAGGAGCTGGAGAAGAGAGTGCTAGAGTCCAATAAAGAGTCAGCGGTTTGTGAAATAAGTGAAACGTTTCAAGAAAGCACCGACTGGCTTTCAGAAGTTGTCCCAACGCGACTTTATCCTAAACTTGCGTTTCACGTGTGCTTCATTTCGAATTCCCCTGAATTCCTCCTTTTCAGCTTACATAATGTCATTGTTCTCATCTTCCACTCACGGGTCGGTAAACGCCGCGCGAATCTCAGCCTCCGCGGCCGCTACCACTTCATCTCCGATGGCAAGTCCCGTTTCTCCTATTTTGTCCCTAATTTTCCCATTTCAGCGCGCTACAACGTTGGCACTCCGATCGGAGGCGATCGATGCGGGTTCCTCATAGAGCCAAAGAAAAAGTGAGTTCTGGATCGATTCCGTTCTCTTATAAATTCCCTAATTTCAGACGAAAAGGAACAATTTTATCGCCGACTTATCCAGGGACCTACCCTAGTGTGAGCGGCCTGAAGTCACCCCATTCCCTCATTTCGTGGCATTTCAGAACTTTCATTGCACTTACTTGCTCAAAGGAAATCCGGGTGATCGCATCAGAGTTTATTTCCGCGACTTCGATATCTACTTTGGAGGAGAACAGTGAGTGGAGGGAGCATCGCTGAGGTTGACCTTTAATGTTCCTTTCCAGCTGCCCTTACGACTCGATGACCGTGTACGACGGTCCGACGAATCGAAGTCCGATCATCCGCAAGGTGTGCGGATTGCAGCAGAAGATGGAGATCTTCTCGTTTGGGTCCAATATGCTCATCGAATTCAACTCCACCAACCCGGCCAAGAGTGATCCCAGAGGGTGAGCCATTTTGCGGATATACTTCATAGATGATGCAATGAAGCGCCGGTGGTGTTCGCTTTCTCGAACTCGACCATCGCTGGCACACCCCAAAACATTATTCAACTTTTGGAGCACAGTGATGAGCGGCGGCTCCGCAGCGCTCGCTAGTGTGTGGCCTCTCATCGATTCGAGCGCTCCGGAGCAGTGATGGCCGTGTTCCGCCGCGTAAGAATTGCGAATGGCTGATGATTTCGCCAGTGTTTTTAAACTTCAAACATTTTCAGATATGTCATCGAATTCGAATTCTCGGACGACTTCGTCAACGTCCTCGAACTCCTCGACGGCCAAAAAGGTGTTTCGCACCTCCGCGGCTCCGAATGCGACGTCCGCGTGGAGAGCAACCGGGAAACGACCCACTTCATCCAGTCGCCGGCCTATCCGAACATGTACACAACGAACACCACGTGTACCTACATCTTGGATGGCCTCCAAGGGGACCAGAACTTGGAAAAGGTCCTTCTGACCTTTGAAACGTTCGCCGTCCTCTCCGATCCGCCTTCTGGGTAATAATATTTCGTTTGCTATTTTTATTTACGTTCCGTTTCAGGGTTGTGCTAACATCGTCGGACTACGACGAATTCGAGTGCACGGAGGCGTTCGTGGGAATCGCGACGTCCGAAGCTTCGATGAAGGCGGTCATGGCGAATAACGAGGAGAGCACTTATGACGCGACCCTCTGCGAGAGATTTTCACCCAGTAAGTCGCGACTTTTTTTTTATTAAAATTCACTGAATTCAACTTCAAACAACTCCACATTATCCATTTCAGAGGCCGACCAAATGGGCCCCTACTCCAGCCACGGCCCGCGCATGGTCGTCGTCTTCGGAAGCGGCGACCGCCTCGTCGACGACGGGAAGAAACCCATCGGATTCCGCGCCCGAATCGACTTTAAAACGGACTTCGGAATCCCGGGCGAAGCGGTCGGCGACTCCAACAAATGCCAGTTCCGCTTTCGCGACGAGCGCGGCTTCTTCAACAGTCCTCGTTACCCGGCCAACTACCCTCTGGACACCAACTGCACCTACTTCATCCAAGCTCGTCCTGGGCGCCAGATTCTGCTCTACTTCGAACAGTTCGCCCTCTACAGGGACGACGCCGGGAGCGTCAGTGACGAGTGAGATTTGAAGCATTCATTCTACAGTAACCCGAAATGGATTTCAGTTGCAACGATTGGCTGGAGGTATTCGACGTCTTCACGAACAAAGACGGTTCCGAAACTCTCAAACTCCACGCGAAGCACTGCGCCGGCACCTTTCCCGGACCTACAGTATCCACGTTCGGCTCCCACGAGATGCGCGTCGTGTTCAGCTCGGATTCCAGTGGCACCGCGAACGGATTCAAGGCGTTCTACGAGGTGCGAAAGGCGTTTAAGGAAGATATTCCTTCCAAGGAAGGCCTGGAGCCTCGGCACTGTGGTCACAGGATTGTGGCGAACGCGGACCATGTCACCGGGTCCATTATGTCTCCGGGGTACGCGATCAAGTACAATCGGGACACGATCTGCGATTGGGAAGTCGTCGCTCGGTCCGGTCATCAGATCCTCATCCGCTTCAACGCGCTGGAAATCGAAGGCGAGATGACCGATACGCATGTGTCGTGCCAGAACGCTGTGGTTCGCGTGGATGCCGATCTGGAAAACACCGACAGGACCGACGTGCTGGAGATTTGTGGAACTGACGCGCAGCGGGTTCATCCTATCATATCCAAAAATAATTCTATCCGTATCAGGTGGGAATCCTTTTTCTCGAATTCCCGAGATTCTAATCTCCAATTTTCAGCTTTTTCACTTCTCCTGACAAGGTCAACGGCCTCAAAGGATTCAATATCACCTGGACCGAAGTCCGCAAAGTCCAACGTGAGTCCTGCCGTCGCTTGCTCCCTCTTCTATTTCAATTTCCAGATGATCCCGAGTGTTCCAGCGAGACGCACTACCTGTGCACTTACACGAAGCTCTGCATCGACGCGAAACTCCGCTGCAATGGCGAAATCAACTGCGGCGAGCACGACGACACCGACGAGGCGCACTGTAAGTTCCAGGAATCCACGATCCGTCGTGCCTCTGTCGTGCATTCTCTTAATAACATCGCATGCTCCGTAATCCTCTAATCTCTATGTTCTAACTCTCTCAGGTTCCAATCACGAGCTTCCTTCGGCCCGGACGTCCGCCTCCTCGAAGCAGATAACTACCGCATTCGTCGTATCTCTGTTCTGTTACTTTGTTGTGTACTAACGTCTTAATAAAGCCGCCATGTACACTACCGTAACAAACGTAACCCCGGTCCGGAAAGCAGCCGAACTGAAGTCGGATTTCATGCAGGTAACATCACGGAAAGCGCCACGGACATGCTGACAACGCTGGTCGCCGCCACGTTCTCCGGCTTCATCTTCCTCTTCATCTTCGGCTTCTTCTGCGTCCTGTTTAAGAAGAAACTCGAGCGGAAGAAGAAACACCAACGGCGGAGGAACGCCGCCTGTGCGGGACCTTCAGGACACCATCATCCTCACCCAACGAGGCACCGCCAGAGGAATCCTTACAGATCTCCGAAGCCTGTTGCGAAAGGTCGAATAGTGGTCAACGCTAGTCCAACTGATAACGAGAACTTTGATAATGGGTAAGTTAGAAAAAGACACCTGAAGAATCGCGTTGGATCCTAGGCTTTTTAAAGTCACATGAGCGCTCTCGAGGCACGACCGCTCTGGGTGAAAGCTAACATACCGACTGACTCTCCGGAGACACTAAAGACCGTCTGTAAGACGTTTGTAGTCTCAGTAGGCGCTTCGGTGACAACTCGTCTGAGGTATCTGATCCTCATTGCGAGCAACTCGAATGCGGCGATCGGTCGTGCCTTCTTCGGCTCTCTTCTCCAATCGCTCAGTCCTAATCATTCCGCTTTCAGAAGACTCCCGTCTCCTGCAGTGTCCCGTTTCGTCCATCACGACGTTACCGGAATCCTCCCACAACCTCCGGCCACAACAGTCACACCCATTATCCGCAGCGATAAACTCTGATGATCAACAAAAACTCAACAACAACTTCCATATTTCCACCGTTCTTCGTCTTCTCAATCTTCCCATTCTCCGGCCAATCGCTCGCGTTGTTCCAGTCCCAGCAGCGCTACCAGTGCGGCCACTTGCTCAGCCATCTTCTTGTTCGGCTGTGGAACGCGCGAGGAGAATTTTTTGCCCATCAACTCAGCGATCGCCTCGTATCTTCCGTCGCTTTCTCTGTGAATCTGAAATCGTTTTTCGTTGTTGAATTCCATTTTTCGAGAGGAATAAACGTGTTACCAAATGGTAGGTCGGCCGTTTCTCGCTGATTTCGTCGCAGTAACGATTCAGGACGCATTTGGGAGATCCGGCGCCGGCGTTCATGCGGAGTCGTTTCCTGAAAAAGAAGCGATAGAAGTCAATGTTGAAAATGTTTTTGAACTTACGGAGGGAACGAGATATCAACGAAACATATTCCAGTTTCGGGATCAGGAACGAAGTGGCGCTTGTGTGCATGGCGAAGCCGAGCTCGTTTGCACTCTTCGAACTTCTCGGATCGCTTCCACGCCTTGCAGATCTCCTGCACGGTAGCGGATAGCACCGTTTCGCGTCCTCGTGGGTCAAATTCCTAAAAGGGCTCTTATTAGGATTTAAGATTTCTGGTAAACCCAACCTGCTCTCCTCCGAGAATCCTCTGAACGACGTATTTTGTGACCGTGAAGTTTTCGTCGTACTCGCAAACCTTAAATCAAAGACATTAGTGAGGTATTGTAGCTAGGTATAACTTACGAAATCCAGGAAATCCTCGATCTCTTCAGTCATTGTCTTCAGCCCCTCCTTTCTAAAGATCGAAGGGTTCGAAAGCGCCTTCCTCGCGATCATCACGGAACTGGCGCCGGTGTCCTGGCGGAACTTCTCGATGTCCTCGAAGCATTTGATGACCCCCGATCCGCCATTCGCAATAACGGGGATCTTGAGCGCTTCGGCGACTTCGCGGATTTCGGAACTTCGATTCGTGTCGCCCGGCCTCTCGTCCCGTCTTCTCCCGTGAACTCCAATCGCTGCGATGCCGCAAGATTCGCACATCTTCGCGAACTTGATTGTTTCCTCTTGCTGAAAAGAGATTTCTCGATTATCATATAAGATAAACATGGCTGTCTTACGGTATCATGAACACGTATCTTGCAGGAAATAGGGATTTCAGCGGCGGCCACAAGCGACGTCAGAATCTCCTTAACCTTCTCCGGCTGTTTCAGGAGCGCCGCGCCCATTCCTCCGGAGATCGAAAACGGCTTCGGGCATCCCATGTTCACATCGAAGGCTGCCACGTCCTTCTGCCTAAAAACATGTGCATATCAACGTAGATCCTACAATTTCACCTTACGTTTTCTTCAAGACTTCAACGGCCCGTTCGGGATCATTTGTGCCTATTTGGAGGACCAGATAAGGTGCTTCTTTGATGGGGTCGATCCGAAGCACGACATCGTTTTCGATCACATAGTCGATGGTTCCCAGGATTTCTAAAACGGGAACGTTTTTAATATCTTGAATTCAAATCAGCATTTCCAGCAGTGTGCGCCACAGACCGAGACTAGAGACCGACAGACCAGACAATACTCATCAAGAGCGAGACAGGAAAGATGTTGTTCATTTCAGGCTTCCGTCCGATTGGAAACGGTTGTGCGGTGGGTGGCTCCCCAGCTGAAGACATCCACTCTGTCCGAAGATAACAACAGCCAGCAATGTTCTAGCTTGTTTTGCTTGTCGGCCCCCCTATCTTCGCAATGAACCAACGATCCCGAACTCACCATTCTCTATCCTTTTCGACGCCAAAAGCCTCTGATCGACGATTTCTTCCGAGTAGACCAAATCCGCGCCATTCTTCAACGCCAGCATGCAGAGCGGCGTCCGTCCTGCGCGCACCATCGGCGCAAGGATCGTTTTACCCGCGTAGAACGACGAATCGCTGGCCGCGCGACCTGTCATCTGAAGTGAACACCAATTCTAATCATCCTAATCCTATCCTCCCCTGTAAATCTAAAACAGCCAATGGAGATCCGTTACCACACAACACACAAAGAAATGATATATCGAATTTATGCAAATGCCACAGCGGGATCTACAGACTATGTACACAAAGTAGCGAAATAAGAATCACAAAATCTGAAAGAGGTACGGAGAAATGAAAGAGTTGAACAGTGCGAATAGAGGAGGAGGAAATAAGTTGAAGGCCACTTAATTCGTGTCATCGGCGTACTTGAGAGGACCGCTCGTATCCAGATTGGCTTTGCTGTCGTCCTGGTCGTCGTCGTTGAAGAGATCCCGTTCGACACCATTTTCCATAAAGTCGTTGACGCTAGTGAAGGAGACGCCTCCGACTTTGTGGTCCTGGACACTCTTCTCGGTCAATCTGGCAGCCAGCAGGTGCTCCGTTAGAATCGAGTTCATGGGTTTTCCGCAATGGGCTGCAAGGAATCGGTAAGAGGGTGACTTGGAAGAATAAACTAACCGAGGACGCCGTAATTCACCATTTCGCTGACTTCCAATCGCTGCCCCAATGAAAGCAACTTTTCGTCTTTGATTTCGCTCGGCTGGCAGCCTAACAAACTGAAAGCTTGCTGAAAAACGACGAGTTTAAATCTGGTGAAGAAGGGAATGTATTACCTGTACCACGAGTTTCTGACTTCGAGGCACGCTGAACGAGTTCGCCTTTTCTTGGACGGTTCGCGCGAACTCTATGACATCGCCGTACATCTCGTAGGAGGCCATTTGGGTTTGAGTGTAGCCATTCACGAGGCCATCAATGCATCCGTCGGTGACGCCGTTCTCGGAATCTTAAAACATTATATGTTACCTTGACTACTCAAATAATATTCTTTGGTTTCCAGAGAAAATATACCGAGGAACATAACAAGTAAATGAATTGCCTACCGATATCGTCAGCTTCGGCAATGACAGTTGTGGTCATTGCGTCGACCGAAACTTCGCGTTCGATGGGCTTTGAACTCGACGCGGATCCGTCTTCTTCGGCATCGAGAACGGAGTTTCCGTTGCTGGTTGACTGTCCGTTCTTGATCTCTTCGTCCAACCTGAAATGGCCATTTTAGATTATATCTCTTTAGGAATTACTTACGCGATATTGTTCCCATTAGAAGAGGAACACGGCAGATCCTTCTGCTCCCACAAAGCGCCATTTGCGCCATGGGTGCGTCGCTTCAAACCAGTCCTGCCTGTATGAGCAGCGGTATCGGGCGCTGGCCTCTTTCCTAAAATTAAAAAAGTGTTTGTGATTTAGATGCCCAAGGAGCATCAAAAACCGATACTCGACGAGCTGGCAGGGGGCGTCGACCCGTTGGCTACGGACGATCCACGTTGCCTCGAGCGGCTCCCGCTGCGCCTCCTGAAGAGTTCCACAAACTGCTGCGTCTTCAGCGTCAATTCCAGCTGCTTGTTGCGTTTCAGCAAGTCCGGGAATTCGGTCTCAATGTCAGCAATGGTTTGCTCGACTTGACCGTTCAGCATCTGTTTTCGGTACTCTGAAATTACGGCTTTAAATTCAGAAAATAGTTGTCGATCTAACCTTTACGCTTTTCCATCAGGTCCTTTTCGGCTGGTTCAACTTGGCATCCGATGATCTTCGACAGGGCTTGATAGGACTTGACGTATCCTCGCTGCACAAACCATGATGCTACGGCTCTGCAAAACGATGAAGTTAGCGAGGAAACAGAAATATGATGGTTCCCTAGGTATCTCAGAACCGATCACTCACTGACATGAGAAGTTAAGAGCTAAGATGAGACTGACATTGACAAAGTCTAGACTTCTTATCAATTGAGTCTAGACTCTAGGCATCCTTTCATTCGAGCTCCGTCAGCTTTCCTGGCCGGTCGGTCCGTCATCCCCTCTCCTGAATCGTATCCCCAAGACTTACTTGTTCATCCATTCATTCTTCTTCCGCGATAAGTTGACGTTCATGACCTGGCGCAGGGTGGCTCTTCGCAGCTGCTTGATATCCTTCGCAATGTCGTACTTGAAGGGCTTCTGTCCAAAGTTGGTGTCGATAACGACTTCTTTGGTTTGCAGTCCGATCGTCGGGTAGAGATCGCCGGCAGTGTTCAAGCAGTCGAGCGCTTTTCCTGCAAATTGAGCCATTATTATTCCAGCCCTTAATAAAATATTAGCTTACCGAGGTTTTCGCCATTTTTAGTGAAAAAGATTTCCCTGTTGACAAAATTGATTCCACAACCGATTGTGTCGCCCGTCGTAAACTGAGGCCCGTATTGTGTTCCGTTGCCGGAGGAGGAGAAGAAGTTACCGTCGTCGCCGTGGTACCCATAGGAACACTTGTCCCAGCCGGGCAGACGGTTCAGATTCACCGTCTTCTCGCACAGGCCGATTCCGACATACCTACAAATTTTTTTTATTCTTTTCTTTCACCTCTGTTTCTGCCACTTGGACAGCTGAGCGTACCCATTGAGGCCTTGGTGTACTACGAAGATCTCGAAGTAGTAGATCCCGAGTACCCGCGGAATCGGGTTGTCAGCGCGGATGGCAGCGGCGTCCTTGTGCGATTTGCCATCGCCTGAAGCTAGCTTTCAAGATTATCCCCAAATTGATTTTCAGCATGACTCACCTGTGTATCCAACTCGTAGATTGTCCCTGGAGAGCGTCAGGAGCTGGTAGCGGTCGACGGTGCTCCATTCCCGTGGCAGTGGAAACTTCTGAAAAATCTGCATTATCCATCATTCATTCGGAATTTCGTTTTCAAGGCAAATGAAGATGCCAGAGGACAA
>KN166207.1:25797-36322 GCA_000757745.1 Steinernema scapterisci
AATTCGAGCATCTTCGACGAAGCCGACTCAAGCTGAAATTCACTAAAGTTAGCTGTCGGGTTCGAGCGTTGTCCACACCAGAGAGTCGGTGGATTCGTGGCCGTTGATGAAAAGGTGGCGCCCGTTTTCCGCCTTCTACAAGCTCCGGTTAATCTACACGTCAGCGTGACGGTCACTCACCATATCAGTCCCATTGGACATCGTTATCGTATGCGCGTTCTCGACGACAAAGTTGATCGTGGAGTTGATGTGCTCATCGCGTTGCTGGTCTTCCGTCAGCGCCAGGCCTTCGTTCATCCTCTGCCGCTTGACCACTGGCGACGTCACTTCGGGCATCATTCCCATTCCAGGTGGAGGTTTCTGATCCGGAAGCTGCTGCATCATCTGCTGCTGCCTCATTTGCTGTTGGCGCATCTCCAGTTGCTCGGCGTAAGATCCAGTGAGCCGCGGAGGAGGCTGCGGAGGACTCTGGAACTGCTGCTGAGGTGGACCCTGCTGGACCTGGTGTTGCTGAGGTGTTTGACTCTGCGGATACTGCGGCTGATGAGATTGCGGATACTGAGGAGTTCCCGGCATCGGCGTTTGTGGGTACTGCGGTCCTTGGTGGTTTGGATACTGCGATTGTTGCTGCTGAGGTTGCACCGATTGAGGATTCGGGTACTGCGGAGCCTGGTTCGGGTATTGGGTCCCGAAATGCGGAGTCGATGGAGTTTGAGGCGTTTGCGGAGGATACATCGACTGCTGCATCTGCTGCTGCTGTTGGAGATGTTGACCCGGATAATGATGAAGCTGCTGCTGATGCGCTTGTTGCTGATCCACAGCCGGAGTTTGAGGTTGTGATGACGAGGGATACTGTACCATGGTCATGGGCTCGATGGAGTCCAGGTCGTCCAATCCAACAACTGAAAAAAGCTCATAAATGGGAACTTGACCAACAAATAACTCACATTCATTGTCGTCGTTAATCACGGCACCTAATTCATCCTGCTGGGGTTGCTGAGGCATCTTCTGCTGCATCATCGCCGATGGAGTTTGAGGTGGTAGCGGCGTTTGAGGAGTCGAAGGAGTTTGCATCTGGTGTTGAGGGGTCTGCATTTGGTGTTGGGGAGTTTGCATCTGATGCTGAGGAGTTTGCATCTGATGAGGATGGTGCATCTGCTGCTGGCCCATTTGCTGCTGGGCCATTGGTTGTTGACCCGTTTGTTGCTGTCCCATTTGGTGTTGATTCATTTGCTGCTGCTGTTGGCTCATCTGTTGCTGCCTCTGGAAGTTAGATATTATTCAACGAACCAAACTCTTTTAGGTTTAAAAATGATGCGTTCAAAATCTAAGATGCATAAAAACTTCAAAATCCAAATTGAAAATGTTTAAAACGGGCGTAATAACCAACCTGCATCCACATCTGGTGTTGCTGCTGCTGGCTCATTTGCTGCTGGCTCATTTGTTGATGATGTTGTTGGTGCATCTGCATCATTTGTTGCTGGGTTTGCTGTTGCTGCGACTGCTGATCCATGGACACAGATGAGGGATACGGTATCATCTGACTTTGCGGCTGAGGTTGGGCCGTCTGCGGATATCCAGCCATCGCCATTCGGTGGTGGTACTGGGTCTGCTGTGGAGGATACCCAGGATGCTGCTGGGGTGGTTGTTGGCCCTGCATCATCTGCATCCTTTGCTGGTGGTGCATCATCATAGGGTCGTTCGGTGGCCTGTCCATGGTATGAGCGTTCATTCCTTGTTGAGGCATGCCGTAGTATCCTTGCTGTTGTTGCTGCTGCATCTGCATTCTTCGTTGATGCTCTGCGGCGGCCGCTTGTTGCTGGGCTTGTTGCTGGGCTGCGGCAGCGGCCTGTTCTTGGGCTTCTTTCTCCTTCTGCTTCTTCGATAACCTTTTCCTCTTCTTCGGTGACGGCTTCGCCTGAGCTTCGGGTTCCACTGGCGGCCGCATCATTTGCTGCTGATATCCAGGTGGAGGGCCCATGTAGCCTTGGGGCGCACCCATTCTTGGAGCATATCCAGGTGGAACTTGTTGAGGTCCCGGGTAAGCCTGAAAACTAAATTCAGAAACTGAACTGTAGTTAAAAATCTGACCATTCTTGGCGCTCCTTGAGGATGGTGCATCATCTGCTGTTGACCGTACGCCGGAGAAGTTTGTATATGTTGCTGGGACTGTTGTTGGTTCATCATCATCATACGGTACCGAGGATCCTGGTGCATCTGGTGCTGCTGCTGTTGCTGCTGATGGTGCACCTCCATGCCTTGAACTTGCTGCTGAGGAGGCGGCATCGGTTGTCCTTGATGAGGGTACATATGCTGGGGGTACCCTGGGTACGGTTGCCCCGGATATGAGGGTCTCTGCGTGGGATACGCACCCGGAGTTTGCGCCGGTGGAGGCATCTGCGACGGGTGCTGCGGGACATTCTGAGGTTGCGGTTGAGGCGTCATCGGAGTTGCGGGAGGTTGCTGTGAAGGAGGCCGTTGAGGAGGCATGGGAGCCGAAGTAGAAGGCGACTGATTTGCATAGTGTGCGGCGTTTGCCCCGTTCGGCGGCGGTTGTGCGTTCGGAGGCGTCGTCCCCCTGGAAAAAGACGCGCGTGATTAGAGCAAAGACCGTTTTGGCGCGAAAACTTACTTCAACAAATTGACTAGAAGTGGACTGTCACCCGTGCTGGACGCCGGATTCACTGGCTGTGAAGCGGAAGCTGAAGGAGGATGGTGAAGTGGCGTTGCTGGAGGAGCGAAGTTCGGATGAGGCATCGCCATGTTGCCGCCGTGAGTTGGTGGAGTTCGGGTACCTGCCGGTGAGTATTCGCTTCCCGGGTGCCTGACTCCGGTGGGAAGTGGAGGAGCGGCCATCGGAGATTGGGATCCAGATGAAGACCGGCGATTTTGCTGCTGAAGCATGGCCACTTGTGGCGAAGCACTGATGGGATGTGTAGAAGACGTCGCTGGAGAGGAGTTTCTGACGGGTTTCCGTTCGATGACCCGCTGCGATGCGCGTTTTCTTCGAGCTTCCACGAGTTGTAGTAGGTCTTGTGAGGGTCCTGAGGGCTTGATTGGAGTCGCGCCGTTCGGGAGCTGGTAGCAGTGATGTTGCTTGTTCGAGTCTCTCAGATCTACCGAAGCTATTCCTACAAAAGAACACTTTACACTGCGATTTCGGAGCTTAATAGGTCATACCGACTGAGGTCAATAAACTCGATCTGTGGTGGATTGCTCTGAGCAGTCCTCGAATCTTCTTTCCGGGTAGCTTCAGCACAAGTCGCCTCGGCTTCGGCTTCTCTTCGATCGGGGTGACGCTTTTCGAAGTCGACGGGATGGCCCCGTCGTCAACTATCCGAGTTTCTTGCGAGATAGGGGCTGACGAGCTAGCCTCTAGAGTAGAGGCTACTGTTGTAGCCCCCTTAGGGCATTGCTGTCCGCCCGGAGCTTGCTTCAAACTTGTCGAAAGGGAGGTTGCTGTGCCAAGAGAGTTGCAAGGAGCCGATGCTCCTTTCGACAGTGAGCAGGGAATGTTGTCGACAGTGACGACCGACGTGGAACGCACGTTATTATCGACTGGAAATACGGCAAATCTTAGATCAACTCTCCTCCGGGATGTAAATGGAAGCGCAAACACTTGAACAAATACTCACCTCCCATTTTGGAATTAGCTTCTAATCATAATCAGTGGCTATAAATAAACGCAGTTTAGTTTACATCTCGTTTTGTCCCCCATCCCGAAAAACGGCTACTCATTTAAATAATCACATGCACAGGTAGCCATGAATTTGGCCGCCGTCCTAAACAAGCCACAAATAGCACTGCCGACTACAAACAAAACGAGAAAATTCAGTTTAGAAGGAGCGATAAAGTAAAAGAGAAACACACATGCGCAAGATAGTTGACCTGATGAAATTCGTTAACTTCAAACAAGCTCCCCACAGAAAAGAAGAAGAATAAAGAAAACCGTTTGGAAAGAAAACAGAAATGAAACGTTGAAACATACCTCGTTCCCGATCAGCTGTCGATGGGAGCACCGCCAACTTTGCCGTAGAAGAAATACTTTCGGGGGTCTTATTTTGGCTGGCGGAGAAGTTAAGGTGCGTCGTGTTCATGCGGCATTCGCACGAGGCCTGAGCAAAATCTGAATGTACGAAAGAGGGTTCGAAACGTGGTGGCCATGGACGCGCTTACTCGATTCAGGTCACGGACACGAAGATCAAAGAATTCTCGACTTCATTCGAAGGCACAAAAAGGAGATAGCAAATCGGACACGCTCGAACTCGCCACACACATAGGGGCAGCCTTCTTGGGACGCCAAGTGGTCAGTTTGTGACCCCCACGTGACGGGCGAGCTCGTCGAGTAAACAAAACAAGTACAGTCCTTGGCGGAAACGACACAAAACAGGGCGGAGTTGACGTGTAAGCGCTACTGGAGGACGTCTCCCAGGAGCAGGTGGGTTACCGGACACACCGCTGCCACGGTTTCCTTAAAAAGTGGACGGTTAAAGAACGCAGAATTAATTTTTGAAAAAGCAACGACAACGCGCGCCGCTTGAGGCAAGACCGCAGCCGCTGTCGCTCGGCTTGCGCGCGGCGAAGTAGCTCGGCGACCGGCGTAGGAATGGCCGCGTTTGGGTCCAGGCGAATTGCGGAGAGGAGAGGTGGTTAGAGGGTCGTCGCCGACATCGCTCGATCTCTTACCGTAGCGCGTCGCTCGCAGCGACATCGGACGGGCGAGGGGCCGGCCCTTGGTGCTGTTGCAGTACAGCGGCGGCAAGGGAAGAGAGCGCCCGGCCGCGATGTGCTGCTGCTGGGACCACCAGCAGCCAGGGAAGATGAAGAAGACGAAGTCGGTGGCCGGGGCATCCGAAGGGGCAGCAAAACACAGGCGATCCAGGACCCACCGGGCGTCACAAACCCTGAAAGATGTAAATGAAGGCCGAAGCTGAATCCTCGGAGTTGGGTGTCTAGACTAGTTTTCGGTGTCTGAAGACCTGAATTCTGTCTGCATCTCATAACTTTGTCTGTGGTTGAAGCTCCGATCGTACCGTATGCAGATTCACATGTGTTCAAGATTCTGGATGTTGATTTCACTCCCTTGATCGCAGATCCACGATTGCGGTTTCCACAAAACCAACCGAAGAATTCGAAATCGGCGGTGAACGACGCGAGGTCGAACGGCTGGCGTCTTTGCACGCGGGTCCTGCCGCGACTTCCTCTTTGAATTCGAATCGGAATCGATAGCCTAAAACACGCAAGAGATTCGCTCTCCAGCGACCGTCTTCGGACTTTTTCGTCGTTGAATTACTGGATTTCGGTCCAAAGATGCTCCAATTCTGTGAATTTCAGGCGTTTATTGATGTGCTTTTATGTTTTCAGGAAATGTGTGCTCGCTGCTCGTCGTTGATCCTATAAATCGTGTGTAAATTGTCGAAGTTTTGGTGAAAATGGCCTAAATTTGGTTATTTGCGTAAGATTGGACAATGGTCAGTGTGTGTGCTTGCTTAAATCGCGCGATATCTTTTGGAGCCACGTTGTGTTGCTCAACGCGCATTTAAGTGCTTAGCTTTAGTCACCTGCGTTAAATTGCCTAGTGTTAGCGTGTGTTTCAGCTCTAAACTGCGCGATATTGTTGGCTACTGCGGTATATTGTTGTCTAACGCGCATTGAAGTTCGTAGTTTAGTGTGTATTCCAGCTTATAACCGCGTTTTACCACTTGAAACCGCGTCGCGCTAGTGTATTTGATAGCTTAAGACCGCGCGATGTCATTAGAAACCGCGATGTGTTGCATAATGCGTATTGAAGTGCTGAAATTTAGTCATCTGCGTTAGGTTATCGGATGTTTAGCGTGCGTACTAGCCTTATACCTCGCGATGTTACTGGAATCTGCATTGCGTCGCCTAACGCGCTGCCAGCCGCGCTTAACGTGTCACCAGTGTTCTACAGCGTTCTGTTGCTCCGCGTATCGCGATTTAAACCAGCGTCTTTTGCCTAAATTGACCTGTTCCGTATATTTCCAGGTAAATCTCAGTCATGAAGTACCTGTCCGCCTACCTGCTCGCGTCCCTCGGAGGAAAGGCCGAGCCGTCCGCCCAGGACATCCTCTCCATCCTCGGTAAGTCTTTTCCTTTCTTAGTTCTGTTATCTGATCTTTGGCTTACTTCAGGAGCGGTCGGCATCGACTGCGACATGGAGAACGCCAACCAGGTCGTCAGCGCCCTGGCTGGCAAGAACCTCGAGGAGGTCATCGCCGCCGGGAAGACCAAGCTGGCGACCGTCCCCTCCGGAGGCGCCGCTCCCGCCGCCGCGCCTGCCGCTGCTGCCGCCGCCGCGCCCGCTGCCGAGAAGAAGAAGGAAGAGCCCAAAGAAGAGTCCGACGACGACATGGGCTTCGGACTCTTCGACTAAATGTTGTTTAATTTTGTTGTTATAAACACTGTTTTCTTTAGTCTTGTGTCCTTTCTGAGGTTTGGGTCGGGTCTTCATTTCAGGTGCTTTCATCGGATGGTCAAATCTCTTCGTTGTCGTTTACTCTTGTCGATTCGCTTTGGGTCTTTGGTCTTTTTCAGGTTTCTTTTAGGTCCTCTCTTCAAGATGAATGAATTCCTTGAAGATGAGTGAATTAACTTTTCCATTTTAGGTCTCTTCTCCCATATGGATGAAATGCCAACGGAATGATCTCTATTGTTCTAAGTCTCCCCAAAGGACATGCATCCCACTGGAAACAACTCTTTTCCATTTCAGCTCTCAGGTCACTGGAGTCACCTCTTTTGTTTTAGGTACCCCATTACATCCATCTCTTTCGTTATCTCCTCAAGGCCTATGAAGTCACTCCTTTAAGGAAAAGAATGAACTCCAACCAGCAGTCAGAGATGACTGGGTAGAATAGATCTCGTGTGCATTCAGGAAATTCATTCTTGCGGCGAAGCCGTGAAAAAGGTCCCATGTTCACGTCGAAACCTGCGGCGTTCTTCTGCCTGAAGCATGGTGATATCAAACCCGTTCGAAGTTGTGGATAAATCTTCCCCAGTGAAATGAATCCTACTGAAACAATTGTTGATTATTTCAGGTCGCGCATAACGAAACCGACTTCCGAAGCACATGGAAAAGTTTTTAGCCGAATGCATATCTGTTGCTCATCTCCCCGAAAAAGCGATGCACCATATATAACTCCCCCGTGTAAAAACGTCACTTTTCATCGGAGTTGTGGATAAAATGATGCATAAATCGCTGCTACCATCATACGTTTCATATAGGAGTGTCGCCATTCAACCATTAGCGCCACAGAAATGAACGCGGCTTGCACAGATTCTAACATCGACACTTCCGTTGTCACAGATTTTCGAAATGGTGATCTACAGCTGGAAGACAACTGGAATGTCGCCTGTGTTTCCACGATCTCCAGCACTGAGGGTGATCAGCAATACAAGGCCAATCCAGCTCGTTTCGAAATCCATCCAGATCTTTATCCGAAGCCAAACTTCGAGCGGGCGGAGCACACGGATACTTTCTTTGGTCAGGTAAGTGGAAACCTCTTCTTTCTTCTTTTGTACTTGCTTGGTTTAGGTGGTTTCTGACGCTTACGTCCGAATGACCTCCAAGAACTCCCGGAAGGTCGAAGATTACTTCAGCAAGATCCACGCCTTCGTCGGTCCATATCTTCATCAAGGAGAAACTGGCGGTTTGCGGAAGTTGGTCTCGGACAGGTTCGCGTTTCTCCCTGTGTGCTGACTTATAAATACGTTCTAGGGTGTCTTCAATATTCGCGAATCAGAAGCCCGAACTTGTCATGCGTCCCAATGGCCAGTGGTTCTCAATAATTAAAACGATGGATTCTAAAAATGGGTACCGTTCTTTTCAATTGCGTAATACTCATGATCACCTTTCAGAACGCTCTATCGTCACAAGAACATGTTTAGCGACAAGAAATCAAAATATCTGAATTTGGACGCAAACGACAAGCTGGATTTCGTCAGTACATCCTCATCACCCAACGATTCATATTTGGTGGTCGTCTACTCACTGCGGAAGAAGGAACGAATGGTCATGCACGTTCGTTTCATGAAAACTTTGATTTTTGTTAAATTCAGTGTTCAGGTGTACAAACACGATGTGGCGGAAGATAAACCCAAGCAAGTATATTCGGTGGAAAGCATTTCCCCGAACTACGTGCTCACGTGGATGCCCAACAGCAGCGGATTCTTCTACGTGGTAAGGCTCTTTGGGGTCAGCTCTTGAACTTGGACACTCTTGATTTCAGGAACCTTACTATTCAACGAAGCACAAAGTCACTCTGAACAAGGTGATGTTTGCAAACGTCGGAACACGAAGATCGTCTTTTGTTTATGAAGCTCCAGAGGAAGAACAACTCGAAAACCCGTTTCCTCATTAGTGGGTCAAGTCGTGTTTTCTGTGTAACAACACTGAGTTTTAGCAGAGCAAAAATTATTCACGGAAATCGACTGATTTTGAGCTACGGAGGAAAATGTTTCGAGCATATTCTAAAAGACAATCAAGTTCCAACAGCCAGCGGGTTCCGCCAAGTAACAGGATGGTTTTACGTAAGTGGTTTTAGTATACTTGATAATCTCTGGAATCGCTGTTCAGGGTGCCGGCGGTTTGGATGGAAATTCTGTGTACCATATATCTTCTAGTAGCCTGTCAAATAATAAGCTCTGCCGGTACTCTATTTCAAAGGACGTTGTGAAAACGGTGGTGAAGGAATCAGATACTCATGTTTTAAAGAATATGTTCCTGTTTGAAAAAGGGGCCAAAGTGCTTCTTTTGTACAACAATATAACTCAAGTAGGTTTTTTCTGGTTTTCAAGTCGAACACTTATTATTTTCAGATGATTTTCAAAATCTACGATGTGAAAACTGGAAAAGTTTCTGATACCAACTGGAAAATCGAATTCTGCACCGTTCGTCAATTCATGCTACGGTACGGAGAATTGATCGTTTCCGTCAGCGACGTTTCGTCGAACTATTCGCTCTACCGTCTCCGCCTGGATTCGCCCAACGAAGAAGTAGAACTTTTAAGTTCTGAGGACAAGAAGGAATCTCCTAAATCCGAGTACGAGAAGAAGCTAATTTGGTTTTCGAGCAAAGATGGGACTCAGATTCCTATGACGCTCGTGCACAAAAAGGACCGCGGCGAACTGAAGAACCGATTGATCCTTCTGACGGGATATGGAGGGCATGGAATAGCTCTAACCGTCCATAATGATCCTCTGGCGACCTATTTGGCTGAGTACCACGATGCGATCATCGCCTTCGTTCACACACGCGGGGGATCGTAAGTCCAGAGCCTTTCAAGTCTATTTTGATGTTTCGCTTTCAGTGAATTGGGCAACAGGTGGACGAATGCGGGGTCGAAGCTGCAAAAGCAGAACGTTTTTGACGATTTTATCGGAGCAGCTGAATTCTTTAAGAATCAGGACAGCGGAAATCGCATAATTTCTACAGGAGCCTCCCATGGAGGCCTCGTGGTGAGTGCGTCGGCCTTCCAGCGACCGGATCTCTTCGACGTCGTTATTCCGGAATTCGCGTAAGAAATTCTTGATCTTGAAAAGTTTAAAATGCGTAATTTAGAGTCTTGGACATGCTGCGCTTCCACCGTTACCCCAACAACAAACCTGGTATCGGGTTGCGCTGGGACAGTACCTTCGGACTTCCCAACGACAAGGAGAACTTCGAGAACCTAAATGCGTATTCTCCGTTGGAACAAGCGAAACGGTTCGACTTTTCTGGCGGAAAGCAATTTCCCGCGACCTTCTTCACCACCGGCGAGTACGACAAGAGGGTGGAACCAGTCCACACAGCTAAGCTCATGGCAGAGTTCTACCACAGGATGAAGGAAGCCGGACGGGACGTTCAGAGGAATCCGGTCATCGCGTATTCTTACAAATGCGATCACAAACGGTTGATGGCGCAGCGAGAAATGGTCAGGTGAACCACAGAAAACTGAAGTAATTTTGAGATTTCAGGCTAGCAGAATTACCGATATGGTGATCTTCATTGTGAAGAGTTTGGGACTGGAAGAAGTGGCGGAGAGCTCCCGATCATAACAAGCACTGACCATCCTACAGAGCTTTTCTTAAGAAAACGTTTGTTTGGAAGAACTCAAGTCAATAAAAATTTAACCGTTCGAACCTCCACACGGCCGTTCTCCATCACCAATACTGTTGAATGAGTTGAAAGAGATTAAACAGGATTCCTTTACCCTCACCACTGCGCACTACTCAAAGATCACCCCAATTCCGGGAATTCCAGATGGTATATACATTAGCGGAATGCAAAGTTGGGTCGAAACTTTCGGTTTGAACTCGGTAACGGCGCACGAAGTTGAAAATCAGGTCGCCGACTGTTGTCGTATGCTGACCTTGCGCAGAAGAATATTTCTCCGACTGTCACTTGCACAACTCGAGAGGAGATCAACGCGCGCGATCGACCGGATCGTAGCGGCGGTCCGGTGTAAATGATGAAGAGGCTGTTTCGAGGGTCTTTTATGCGTGCTTTTGTCTAGACTCTTCGAGTCTC
>KN166207.1:36384-57188 GCA_000757745.1 Steinernema scapterisci
ACGTCGACCTCTCCTCCCTCCAGGCCATTGAAGGTGAGTTGAGAATATTCAAGTTGCTTAAATGCGCCTTGATTTCAGGATGCAGCTCGGAGACTCTCTACTACCTCTCCTACTCGGTCCTGCGATTCATAGCGGATTCCGTGTTCGACCAGAGGAAGACGATCTGCGTGGTCGTCGACGCCCAGCAGATCCTTTTCCAGAACGTCATTATGATCTTGAAGGCGTGCCAGGTGAGAACACTTTCATCATTTGAGTCTGAAGCTCGTTTTAGAACGTTCCTCAAGTCGTCCACGCAATCGTCATCACTTCCGGGACTCCGGCCGAACGGCAGAAGATGACCTACGACCTGAACGAAGACCAGTTCGCCTACAAGATCTCCATAACCTCCGTTTTCAAGCTTTACAAACACATCGAACTCTCGTGTTTGCCCGACAATCTGGGCGGAAGGTTCAGCCTCGTGGATAAAGAATCCAAAGATTTTCATCCCGTAAGTAAATCATTATATCTTCCTCCCTCACTTTGATTCCTCGTCAGATCTTCACCGCTTGGCTCACTCACAATGCAGCCTGGGGTGAAAACATCACCCTCTACAATCAGTTCTCAGTTTTCGTCGATAGAATCGTCATAAGAGGCAAGTTGCGATGAGGTAAACTTGCACATATGATCATTTCAGAAAACCTTTCCGTCGTTGACTTCCGCTTCGACAAACCACTTATCACAATTCCGGAACCTTTGAAGACGATCCCAGAGGATGACCGCTGTTTATCGCCGATCTCGCCAGTTCCAGATCAGATGATCCGAAGCCACATGGAGGCGATGCGAGAACTCCTCGATTGGGTCAAAGGAGCCGGGAATCTTTGGTGCAATGCGCTCAACGACGTCGGAGAATCGCTGGACGAGGTCAAAGTGCTGGAAAAGGAGCACAACCTCCTCTACAACAAGTCCCATGTTTGAAAGCGTCTTATGACACTCATGTAGTTGCCTTTTTTGAAGGAAACGCTGGAGGAAATGGAGGCTTTTTCGAAGTTTACGGACTTCCTGCTCGAGAACCCGATCGAGCCGAACGTGGCCAAGGACCTCCTTACACTCCGCGACGAGATGAGGCGGCATACGGAGATGCACTTTCAGTGTGTCGAAGCCCAAGGCGAGCTTATCGCCAAGTCCCTGCACTTCTACACACTAGTGAACGACGTAAGCTTTTCTTTGAAGTTTCAACATCTGTCCGTTTGTTTCAGTTTTCCAGGAAATTCGACGCCTTCTTGAAGTCTTCAGCGCCGTCAACATTTTCGTTCTCCTTGTCGAACGAGGCCGAAGTCGACGAAGAGAAGGAAGCTCTTAAACGGAAGACCGACGAAATAGGTTCGTGAAACGCAGATCCTCGCAAGAAGCACGTGATTTTTCAGAGAAACACGCCGCACTGATCGCTGAAGACGGCGCCCTTCTAATCTCCGAAATCCTCGCGCGAAAACAGTGCGATAGTGTGGATGCGGAGCTAGCCAAGTGTTACGCGATCGGGATCGCGCGGATCAACGAGCAGCTCGCTCGGACTCGCGACTGCCAGCGGAGATGTGACGATATGGTCAACCTAAGACTCTTGAAGTTGAACCAGATGACGCAGTTGATAGTGTGCATTCGGGACGCCGAGCAGGTGAGCGCTCTATGCAAAACAAGGTGCAAACTATTCGCTTTTAGGTCATCGCGTGGCTTGAGGAGATCTACGCTAATATGCTCCTGAACAGTAGGAATGCCCTAACGAGGATCCAGCTGGAGAAGAGCGAGGAAATAGGGAAGAGTACTTATGCTTACGGCAGAGAGTTGTGCCAGGTAGCGCTGCTCTTGAGCCGGTCGCTGAGGCTGCCAACGCATGAGCAGCTAAGGTACAGCAACAGGCTAGATGAAGTTTGGAGGAGATTCGATGATGCGCTATGGAAACTGAAATAAACTGAAATTATCCATCTTTGGGAGGGGTACGGTATGCGTGGGTTTCAGCTATACACGAAGCCGCGGTATCATTTGTTGGTCGTTGATGGTTGGCTATAGCTTTGGGAACATGCTTGACCGGTCGTTAAGCGGCCGCCATCTAAAAATGAAGGACGAGAGCTCATGAACAGCCCAACCGCTCCCTTCAACGGCGTTCGGGGTACTGGATGCATCCCAGACGATGTATCCTTGCTGCGTCGTGTCTCTTCACGTCGTCTCTCTATTTATGTGTCCATTTCTTATCCACTTATCCTCGTTTGACACCCCAAAAGCAGTTCCAAGCCAAAGCCAAGCACACTATCCACAAGCCGATCAGTGAACAGTTTTCCCGCGCGTCAATTCGCATGAGATCGTGGCTGAGAACACCTTTCGACCGTCGCGACTCGACGTCGCGGTGGCAAGTCTGAATTTTCCTTCACATTTCAAAAAGTCGCCGCGGTCTCGAGAAAATGTCTCGTTGGCGTCTGCGGTTACGATCTCCAACGAGACACGAGGATCTCTGTCTGCTTTTCGAAAGTCAGTCATTCGAGTGCCGGAGGCGATCGACGGCGGAGCGCCGCTGCGTATTTTCGATTATTTTCAGCTCTTTTATTCGCGCTTTTCAGATTTATTTTGTCCGCGCTAATTCCCATTTTGAACCAAATTTCCGTGCTTCTTTTGCCCGAGATCTCTGTGCTGTTGCGCGTCACTTCCAAAACCATTGCTTCAGTCAACTTTTGCCAGCGTCGCTTTGTTCTTATGTTTGGCATCGCTTTCTTTTAATATCGCTTCGCTCGTGTGTCACTTTAGCCAGGGGTAATTTTCGATTTCCATAATTCAAGCTCTTCCAAGTTTTTGTTCCAGGTATATAATGTATTTTCATTTATAATACGCTGGCCGTTTGGTTCCAAATTATTTAGAAGCCTAGAAACGAAGTCACGCTGCGCGTATGTTCGTTTGTTAGTGCATCGCTTCTGTTGCTCCAGTGCGTTGCTTCTTTTGCTATGAACAATGAAATTGATCCATGCTCGCACGCACCAAAATGCACCTGATCTCCGTGGCGCGACCCTCGCTGATGTCCAACCCTTTGCACTACTAGCCCGTGTATCTAATCGTGACGTTCAGGGATGTGTGAACTCTTGCTGATCTGCGCGGCGAGCTATCGCTCCATCCCATTCTCCATTCCATTCGAGCTTCATTATTCACCATCGCTTATCCGAGTACAGTGATCCTAACTCTTCTCCTCTGTTTCAGTTCATTGCTACTACAATGGCCCGTCCTGCCCGTTCAACCGCCGCCGCCGCTGCCGTCGACGAAGGAAAGAAGAAGCGCACCCTTAAGAAGAAGGTAAGTCATTTTCTATTATCATAACTGAGGCTAACTGGTTGCCTGTAGGACCCCAACGCTCCCAAGCGAGGTAAGTCGGCGTACATGTTCTGGCTTGCCGAAAACCGTGCCCGACTTACCAAGCCTGGCATGCCAGTGACGGAAGTCACCAAATTGGCTGGAGCCGAATGGAGGGAAGTCACCGAGAAGTCCAAGTGGGAAGACATGGCCAAGGAAGACAAGGTCCGCTACGAGCGCGAGATGGCCGTGTACCGCGAAGCTCAGAAGTGAGCGGATCCGCCTCCTGGGACTCGCCGCATTAATGTGAAATGTTACTTGATCTCATTTTCCTAATAACCCATGCCTTTTATATATTGTTGCTAGTTGTGGACCTGTGGTCAATTTGTGAGGTCCGTACAAAATAAATCTTTTCTACTATTCTTGTCTTCTTTCTCTCTCTTTAGATGTAATCTCTCTTTGGGTATAATCTCTTCGTCGAATTGACTTGGTTTCAGCTTCAATTTATCTTTTAGGTCTCGGATGGAACTCCCGGACGCACAAGTGAACACGATCCAAGGCTCTCCGTTCTCAACTTGCTGCCAGCTGATGTCAGACTCCTTCCAGACTGATCTCATTCAGTCTGTGTCTACATGTTATTGCGCAACGATGACAGCTGGCTGCGCTGCTTTGCTCCGTGCGCGGTCGTTTCTAGATTTCTTGTTTTCAGACGGACAGTAGACGGTCTGGGTTTGGCGATGTTGAATAACATGTCAGCAGCCCTAGCATGCTAATTTCAATGAATCGAGTCAGAGATAGGGTCTGTTTTTGGTCATGTTGATTTGCATGACCAGATTGTGCCGTTCGATCTTCAGCTTGAATTTCCCATATTTCGTCATAGGAATGCTGATCAGCATGCTCGCTTTTGCCGCGTATGACAATCGGGCTCGTTTCGAAAACCGGGCGAATCGTCCATTCTTACAACGTTCTATCTCTTCATGCTTTCAGGTAACCCAAAATAGGTTCCCGTTTCCTATCTATAATGGCCACGGCCTCCTCCAGCGTGAAAGAAAAGGTTATCCGCCTGGACAGAAGCAGTAAGTCGTTCGTTTCATTCCCATTTCTTAACATTTCCCATCTTCAGCATTCGAATCAGCGCTGGCGAAAGCTGTCGAAGTGCTGAACAGCGGAGGAGTCGTGGCGCTCCCCACTGACACAGTTTATGGCGTCACTTCGCTTCTTCGCCATTCGGACAACCTCTACCAGATCAAGCGACGCAACCCGGAGAAGCCGCTAGGACTCTTCATCTCAGATGTGCAGCAAGTTAGCAAGTAAGTTTTCCGCCTCCATTGACTTTAATTGACTTAACAAATTCGCAATCCAATACCTGATTTTATGAATATATCTATTTCAGATGGGCCTCTCAAACCGTCGACATGCCCACTCTACGACGACTTCTCCCTGGCCCGGTGACGCTCATCTTCGACCGCTCCATCAGAGTTCCAGCGTCATTCAACCCTGCCACCAGAAAAGTCGGGTTCCGGATCCCTGAAACCCGATTCGTCCAGGAACTCTGCGCACGACTCGACGAACCTCTCGCACAAACCAGCGCTAACCTCAGCGGAAACCGAAGTCCCGTTGACGTTCAGGTTAGCCTTGTCCCTTGCCTCATTTGGTTTCACATGTCTCTCTTTCAGGAATTCTCCGAACTTTGGCCTGAACTGGACCTGATCATCGACGGCGGCCACATCGGAATGGAGCACGGCGACCAAACGCGGGAAGGAAGCACCGTCATCGACCTGACCCTGGACGGAACCTACAGCATTATCCGGGATGGCTGTGCGCGGATGGAAACGGAAGCCGTGTTACGGGATAGTGGCCTTACGGCCACCACAGATTTCCCGTACACGTGAAGACATTCCAGTGTTGTTGTTGATTGTTTTTTACTGATATTTTGTTGATTTTTTCAAATGAGAAAAGGTGTAGATATGAATATTGTTGAACTTTCGGACTAAGGCTTTATTTTAAGCTTCTAGGAATTCTGATACTCTGCGGGAATCTATGCTGCCTTGGCGACTAATTTGTACTGGAAATGTATTAGTTTGTGGGTTAAATAGTCTTCTTTTTGGGCTTTTCAGATGCTTTTGGTCTTATCCGAGTTCTCTGAAACGTAAGAATTGAGTTGAGTGCGATGCCAGAAATGATCTTACTCGCTATCGACACGTGAGTTCGAGTAAAGGCGCAGCATGTATTCGCCGTCTTGGTTCGGCTCGTAGGTGGACGGAACGATGATGTAGCTGCCAGGACGAAGGCGGAAGCGTCCAGTGACCTGTAAGGGCAAGGATTTAGATTGGAAGATTAGAGACTCTATCACCTCTCGAAGATTGATGAAGGCAGGACTGCGAGCAGTTGATTTGTTTGCGCCGAAGAAGCCTTGGTCCAGGTGGCCCATGATCTCGTCGACCTGGTAAACGGCGAATCCAATCGCCAAGTTCTCCAACCCTTGCGGCTTCAGCTCTCGACGATACATCTGCAGAACAGCTACGATTACTGTACAAAGACCGTCTTCATCGTTCGGATCAGGGTTCGAAAGAGTCATCGCGAACTGCGGATTGTTCGAGAAGGTTTCTAAATATGAACTCATTATATTCTTTAGGTATATATCGCCTACTCAAGTAGTTACGGCATCCTCCCGCGGTGCCATCTTCAGACGACCAAACACCGAAATGTGCTCGCGTGTTCCACTGTCCTTTCAGAGTTTCGTCCACATCGACTCCGGTCATCGCGTTGATGTCGTCCATGACATCCGGTCCCAAATTGCAAATCTCCATCTTGTCGTAGTGCTTCATGAAGTCGTTGAAATTCATCCAGAACTCTCCGTCGTGCGCCAAAACGAGGTTCATCTCCTTCTTCTGCTCGTTGGACACGTAATCCCAGTAGCTGGAATCGTCGCTCCAGTCTCCGTTCCACTCTTGCTCGTTTCCCCACGGGTTTCTGATACGAAGAAGCGGGATTTTTCCATCCGGAGTGTCGACCATCCGCATTCCTGTGATACTGTAGGCGTGGCCTTTGACAAGACCTTCGGGAGTGCGCGCCTCGAACTCGTATGGACTCGCCTCGATGCTGCAGCCGAACAAGGATCCCATCTCCATGCCGCGGAACATCATCTGCAGGAGGTTCTTCGGAGGCTGTTTCAGGTCGATGAATTCCGTCAAGCCTCCGGTCATGTCTTCCAGGGCCTCGGATGTGGTGCCACCCTTTAGAGATTCGTAGCTTCCGTGGAGCTTCGCGTAGGCCTTCTCGAGGAGCGCGCTCCAGAATTCGTTGTGTTCCCGCGAGTGCATGTAGAGGAGTTTTCCATCGGAGGTGGGGAGGCGGTCGTCAACGACCACGTCGACCCACTTGCCGTAGTGCCAGAACTGGAAGTGGAAGATTCCAGCGTAGTTCTCGGTGAAACCTGCAAGGGAAACGATATAAAAGCTACAGTATCTTTCTCTTACTCTGATCTGGCGGAACAACGCGGTAGAAGAGCTCGTCGCGAAGCGTGATCGTAGCGGCCGCAGCCATGAGCCAGCAATCTCCCAGCTCTCCTTGGATCACATCGAAGCGACTTTGACCAGCGGTGATCAGCTGCGGCTCGTTGACGATCTCTCCGGGACGCTTCCATTCGACGCGCTTTGGAGGGCTGCGCGAGAAGTAGAGCGAAGAATTGTCGGCCGGGAAGTCCGGATCTTCGAAGAGGCGATTCTCCGCGATGCACTTGTCGCGCTCTTCGTAGAAGTCGATCGTGGAGACCGGGCGCGAAGGTCGGGAGCCTGGAGGTCCCGGAGGATGAGGGACGAATGGATCGACCTGGAAAAGGATGTTTTGAATTTAGCACTCTACCGTAATCTTTTCATAGGAGTTAGAAATCGTTTCAATCTTCAAACGTGTTTATGTCCTCAACAACTTCTCACCTTTCTCCTCGACTTTCCACTAATGATGTTGTCCAGGATAACCTTGCCGATGTCCGATAAGTTGTTGTGCTTTCCTCCCAGATTGAAGAGCACATTTCCAGCGACGGCGCCGATGATACGACCTATAAACGAACCAATTTATCTCAGAACCTTCTTCGCCAACTGACCAGTGTCGGGATTGATGCCAAGGAATCGGTGGCACGCCTGGCCGATCAAGTCGCCGATAATGTCGATCACACCACCACTCAACAATCCAGGACTGATGTTTTCGCCTGCAAATGGACGAGATTTATGGTTTCGAGGGAATCTGGAAACTCACCTCCGCCACCACCGTATTGGGGTTTGCGGTTTCCGCCGCCTCCTCCGATCAGGCTTCCAATGAAGTTTCCGATGTTGGGTCCTCCAGCTCCTCCGCCTCCCATTCCGTCACCTCCCATGCCGCCACCTCCCATTCCGCCGCCGCCGAAACCTCCTCCTCCACCACCTCCTCCACCGAGGATTTGGCCGATGAGGTCCATTCCGCCACCACCGCCGCCACCCATTCCTCCGCCACCTAAACAAGAAACTCAGCCAGATTTTACATTGAAGCTCTCTTATTGAAGACTATTTATGCAATCTCCATGCCTGCTAAAAACCGTTGGGTTACGGTAATCCCTCGAGCACCCTACTACCGATTATCCACGCTTCCCGGGCAACTCTATTTCAGCGAAATAGTCGTAAACAAACATTTCCTCCCCAACAAAACAGCTCGTCTCTTTCCCGACAATTCCTTTTTCGAAATGCATCATAACATGACATCTTCGAGACCCTTTTTGCGCTCCGTTCCATATTTCTTGTGGCCCGAGAATATTGCTGCTTACAGAAAATCCAGTTTCCCACTCATAATATCGCTATAATTACCGTCAAAGGCTCGTCCTCCACCTCGAATCAGGCTTCCCAGAATATCGCCAGCGCCTCCGCCGACCTGGCTTTGGATGAAATTGCCGGCTAGGTTGCCGATAAGGCCGCTGAATTCTTGCGGCGGCACGTTGATTTCGTAGAGCTGTTCTTCTTCGTCGTCGGCCATTTTCAGTCGAATTAACCTGAAAAGGAGTTTTGTTAATGGGTCGGGAACTTAGACGTGGTTTAAACGCGATATAAATATCCACTTAAGGGCCAAAGTTATTCTCAGCGGTTCCTTTTGACATCCGAAATCTCAGATACCCAAACACAAATATTTGGACTCCCATAAACCACGTGAATTCGCAGTTCCAAAAAAGATAATCCACAAAACAAGCCGTCTTCTCCTTCTTCCAGCAAGTCAAGAAAACACCCAAACAGGATTAAACTCCCTTCCCAAGTTAATTTCCGTCTAACCCCAAGACCGAAGGTTCACGGGCCTATGTAAACACAACAATAAAAGCACAAAGAAAGAAGGACTCCTTTAAAGCCACAACGAAGCCGAAATGCCCGCCACTGAGATCGATGTGGCGGCGTCTTTAGCGCAGCTGACTGCTGTTGGAGGAGGCCGAAAAAACGACGAGCGCGTAAACAAGTTTCGCTGTTTGTTGCGCCGTCGGCATCCCGCGGGTCCTCCAAGTCCGACCTCCACCCAGGCAGTCATCTGCGAGGCCAGCTGGAAGACTGGTCCCAGATGGCCTGGGACCAGAACACATTCTAAGCTTCGCGGAGATAAGGCTTTGAAAAGGTGGAATTCACTCTCGGACTTACCGTCTAATAGGGCGAGATTCTTCGTCCGCGATCGGAACCGACGAGAAGGCGATCATCTTCCGCCGGCTGCAGAGCGTCTTCCTCGGAACTCCGCGAGGAGAAGACAACGCCGGCTTAATGTCATGCAATTCCGCCGCGGTTAGGAGTGCACCCGGGCTCAGAAGCAGTTAATCGAGGCCACAACACCACCGCTACCCGTGGCGTCGTTGTTTATTCGCAGAGGGAGGACGAGTGACAACGAACGCGTGGCTGCGCGCTTCAATTTTCCCTCAGGCACATGCCATAACATCCTTTCGGCGGCCTCCACCACGGACGGAGCCTTGAGGAGGAGAGCTAATTGATGATTAGGTCTGGAAATGAACCAACAAGGAGGAGGATCTTGGCTGGCCGATGGGTCCCAGAACGTCATTCTTGACAAATGATGAGCAAACGGTAGTTTGAGAGAGTACATCGTTCAAAAGTCGTTTTCTCCGTGTTTCGAAGAGTGGCTCAGATGTGGTTTGTGAGGCTTGAAGTTGGTCAAAAGGTGCGGAAGGAGGACGAGCAGTTTTGTTTGAGGTCGGAGGTAGCCGGCCGAAGAGCGGAGACCCTGGAATTCGAGCTCACGCGAGAACGATTGCGGCTCTTCTGCGGCCTTCTGGAATGTGCTAGAACGTTTCGTCGCGCGAATGCTAGCGATATAAACCCAACAACGATTGAGACCGAAACCCATGCAGTCTATGTCTAATTTGGTCAACAATGTCTGGGGTGAACACAAAATGATTTTTGCGCGCTGTGTGGCCATGTCTCATTCTGTCTATTCGTGCCTAGTTTAGTAAACTCTGTGGTCTGATTCAGACAGGTTATTCCGTGTCTATGTCTCATTTCACCTCTGATCGCGGGTCACTTCATTTTGAAACCCGCGTTCAGATCTGACCGGTCGGCCATATTTTCCTTGAATTCCGCGATTCAACCTTCTGGAACTCCCTTCGACACCCGACGAACTCGCATCCATTTCCGCGTTTATCGCGCTCCGATCGCGTTTTTCTCCATCATCGCCCATGACCTAAAACGAACCCTATTTGCAGCAAAAGATGACCGTCTCCCTAAACTGTTCCTGCGGCGGCAAACAGTTCCAGATCCCGATCAACGTCGCCGAGCCGAAACCCGAAGCAAACGGCGAACCCTCAGCGTCCAGCGACCCGAACGACATCGCCACGATCGGAGATCTCTTCGATGCGATCTCGAAGGCATCGGGGTACCCGCGCTCGGATCTCCGAGTAATCTGGCGCGGCAAGACGCTGGTGGAGAAGGACTTCGAACGGCCGCTCAGCGAATTCAACTTCAAGGATAAGGATAAGGTGATGGTGCTCCCACGACAGAAGAAGGGAGCCCTGACCAGCGACGCCGGATTCTGCAAGCTGGTGGACTACGAGAAGCAGAAACTCGTCAAGCTGGGTCAAGCCTACGAATCGCAACAGAAGGACCTCGTCGAACTCGAGAAGATGA
This sequence comes from Steinernema scapterisci, assembly GCA_000757745.1. Taxonomy (NCBI): domain Eukaryota; kingdom Metazoa; phylum Nematoda; class Chromadorea; order Rhabditida; family Steinernematidae; genus Steinernema; species Steinernema scapterisci. The sequence goes on from KN166207.1 coordinate 46,821, forward strand.
TGCTAGATAGTAAGTTTTCGGCTTTTTTGAATTTTGTCCGACTGCTCAGTCTTTTCGATTTGGTCAAAATGACCACTTCTGGCATAACAATAATTGACCTTTTCGAGACTTGTGAAAATGTCTGAAATTTGTACAGACGATAATTTGCTTGTTTACCCAGACATGACCTTTTAGAACCCGATTAGCTATCTTCAAAGTTTGTCGTCAATATTGTTTTTAACTCCGCTAATCTTTCAGAAGAGAAAATGCTGCAGATGTGCAAAACGATCGACAAGAAGCTCCGCGGATTCACAGAGGAAGGGATACGACACATGGAAGCCATCGACTCCCTGGAGATCTTCACCGAAGAAACTTCCGACGAACAGCGCCAAAGGAACCGCGAGAAGCGCAAGAGCCTAATCAACGCCATCCAAGATCTCTTGAACAAGAACGACAAGTTCATCGGCCGTGTTCAAGAACTCGTCCGCCGCCTGGAGCACCCCGAAGAGTTCTAATGGGCAGTATCTGTCCGTGTCTGCTTAGAAACTGCTTTAAGCCATATAGTTACACGAGTTCTATTATTGTTAAAATTTATGGTACATTTACATGTAAACAAATATAGACCAGAAAAAGTACGCGTAATGGTTGAGAGGAATCACTGGTTTTCATGTCCAATATATAGAATTCGAAGTATTTCACATTTACATAGAAGTCTTTCTTATCTTCTGGTCTCCGGCGTCGCTTAGGAGGGATTCGCGGGCAGCGGCTTCACCTCGACCACTTCGACCACCTTAACCGCTTTCGCCTTTTTGATGGTGTTGCGCAGGAGGGTCAGCTTGAGCAGATTGCTCCCGTTGGACACCCGGAATTTCAGCTTTCGACCGCGTTTCTTGTTCTTGCGGCGGAGGATGGCCTGGACCTTCCGCTGCGCCCAGATCTTGAGAACGTCCACGTTGTGGAGCGTACGGACGCGGACTCCACCGGCGGAGATCCGGAAGCGGTTTGTGGTGACCATCTTCGCCATCATCTGCTTCTGGAGCAACTCCGCGGTCGGAGTGCGCAGGAGCTGGAGGAACTGGAACGCGTTAATTTTGCCGGCTAGCTGGGATCACCTGACGGCGCAGGCGACCGAGGAACGACTGCGCGCGATTTCGGTTATGCCACCACCGGCAGCAGCACGTCCACGCTTTGGCGCTGCTGCTGCGAGTCGAAGAAAACATTTCGCGTTATTGATTTTTTATCTGATGCCCGGCGACGACCTCCCATGTGTTTGTTTGTTGTTGCAGGCCGAGCGAGGAGGAGGCCGGCCGGTAGCAGAGCCACGCTAGGAGCAGCCCCGAAGGAAGCCGCCGGCGATGAGTTCCAACTTCCACACTTCCAGCAAGCCGCTCAATCCGGTCAGCATCAGGCCGCCCGAGAACACAGTTAAGGTAAGCCTTGTTTTGCGTGTTTCTATGGCACCGCCTTAGGCGCCGTCGGCCGACGGCATGCGCGCCTGTGATCTTTGATTTTGTGCCCTTTTAAGCTACTTTGACGGCGAGGGGAAGTCGAGGGATGCCAGTGACGTTTGAATGTTAAAACTTTAGGAATCGTGGGATTGTGGAGGCCGAGGATTGAGCGTGGGACGATGATTCATGGGGTGGTGAGTCACGCGATGGAAATTGCGGGTTTGGAGCCGATTTTGAGGAAAGGCTTCTAAATTACGATGGGAACGTCTGGGGAACGAGATTAGAATAGAAAACAGGGAATGTGTTATTTGCAGGTGGAAATAGAATAGCATTCTTTTCGGAAAACGTGCGATGTTTGTGAAGAATTGAGGGATCCGTAGGTTGCTCAAGGCCATTGAGGGGCACAAAAACGATATAAAAGATGAAAATTAAGTTTTAAAAGAAATTAATTAAGATGGGTGAATCACGATTAAGTTGCTCTGAATCCTGCTCTCCAAAGACTTGAATTAATTGAATTCATTTAAGGGCGCCGTGAAGCTGGACCCGTTGATGGGCCAGTACCTGGACGTATCCTGGCGATATCCTGCTGAAGACAAAGGCCTCCAGTCCACCTACAGTACCTTCGACAAACAGGTATTTCCCTTCCTTTATTAACCTTCATTTTGATGTTTTCCTAATTTCAGAATGACAAACTGGACGAGTTCACCTCTCGCCTCTGCGAATCTCTCCACCTTCCGGAATACATCCCCAACAGATACGGCCTCATCTTCGACACTTCCCGACTGTTCCTGACCGAAGAGAACCGGAACCAATTGCAGCAAGGATTCCTGCTCATTCTCACAGCCTCCCCGGAGAACTACGTCCGAGTGCTCCTCTCCAAACTCAACATGCCCAAGTCGAGTTCTTACCAACAGGAAGTCAACAACACTCTCCAAACTCTCCAGAAATTCTCCGCGGACATCGCCTTCGCGAGGGTTCTTCACTCCGAGGATGGGATTAACAACGGAATCATCCCGTTGATCGAGAAGGGAACTTTTGCAGAGTTCGTTTTTTCCTCTTGTGAGCGATGTAACTGGATTAACTTTTTCCAGGAATGCCGACGCTTTGGCACTTGTTCTCCAGTCCTTCCTGCAGCTAATGGACCACCCGGATTTGGTTCCGTGGACAGCGCTTTCCCCGGATTTCGTGAAGAAGATTTCCACGTATATCACGGGCAAATCGAAGGTCGAGAACAACAACACTCTCCAGGCTGCGCTGTCGATCATCGACCAGATTCTAGCAACCAAGGAGTGGGGAAACTTATGCATGGAAGCGTTGATTTACAGTATTGTTTTCCAGCAAAGAACTTACTGAAGTTGTGAAATCTGAAATCCCGTTCGAAACGCTGATTCGCCACTTGGAGAAGTCGGACGAGCGCGTTCTTTCCAACGTTCTAACGCTTATGATCGCTTTGTACAATGTTGCAGATAATGCAAGCCAGGTCGCGATTTCTCAGGTAAGGAATAAATTTGACGAACTGAAGATTAAAAGAGATTTCAGCATTTGAACGATTCTCCTTACCGGTTGGCAATCGAGAGAACCGTTCTCCGGGAATCCAGGTCCGTGGACCACTACACCCAGCAGCAGCTTGCGATTATTCAGCGTCTTCAGCTGAACGAACTCGGAAAGATCGCGCAAAGGAAACCGTCGGATCAGGAAATCGCTCATCTGAAGGTAGGTTACGGTAGTTTGAAAGGTGGTAATTTTTCGTGCTTTAGAATATGCGAGAACTGAACGGCGAATCCATAATGACGAAATCGGCGTCGGGCAGCATGTCCGCTTCAACATTGGCCGAAGCTCCCTACTCCGTCGACTGGGATCTCTTCGCGGATCTGGTCAAGAAGACTCCACCGGGTCTCCTGGCTATCGACGCGATCCTCCACTGCGTGGTACACCACGCCGAGATGCTCTCGCAGATCTCCATCGAGAACAAGATGCGCCAGAACGTCAACGTTTGGCCGTTCCCGATCGTAGCCGCACATCTCGTCTCCGTCCTCATCGACCTTCTGAACATCGTGCCTTCGGAGGAGGGCAAAAACGAGCTTATCGTCGTCCTCTTCAACGCCGACAAACCATTCTACGCGCTCTTCGCCGTCAGCGTTTACCTGTTCCACAGAACATGGCGTGAGATGAACGCGAGTGTCGAAGATATCCAGCAGGTTGTGGCGGTCGTCGCCGAGCAACTTGAGAGGAGTTTCAAGAAGGAGCCGAAGACGTTCAAGCAGCTGGACGAGTTCCTTCTGCAGCTGAATTACCCGAAAATGCAAGAGATCTGGAAGCGCGAGAGGAGCGAAAGAGAGGAGGTCGAGCTGCAGAGCGACGCGATCAAGGAGTTGCGGATTCTGCTGAGGCCAACGATCGAAGATCTGGTGAAGAAGAACAAGAAGAACTGTTTGAAGAACGGGATGAACTTTATTAAGGTCGGCAAAGGGAAAACTGTTCATAAGAGTGAGTTTAAGTAGAGCATGGCAGTTAATACATTCTTTGATTTTCAGATATCCAATACTGGGACTGGAAACTGGACCAAAACGAGCGGATCCTAAGTTATAGCGAATCGAAGGTGGACTCCGAAGGCATTAAAAGTAGGAAAATGCTTATCTTAACAAACAAATATTAATAGTGGTTTCTAGTAAAAGTCGAGGACATCAAAGTACTTTCGGGCGCCGAGTACCAAGAAGTGATGGCTCAGAATGCCGGGAAATCGTCGAAGAAGGCGGCCAACACGGCAGCAAGATTTGGATTCGCTCTGAAGGTGGCCGAGAGCGAGGAACCGCTTCTTCTGGCCACTGACGATGAGCAAGTTTACAGCGACTGGATCGACGGATTGACAGCACTTACGACGCCGGCTTCTTCGGTGATGAAGTTTACGGATTCTGGAGAGAAACAGGTGAGAAAAGCGTCGTTGGATGGGAAGTGGTGGATATGAAGAAACGTGGTAGGGGGAGGATTAGAGAGCGTTCTGGACCCACGACCGAACATCATGTGACGCCGGCGTTCAAATGATGTTGAACGCGGTGAATGGACGAAATGTCTAGACGACGCTGGCCATGTCTGGTGAAAATATGACGGATCAGATCTTCGTAATTTTGTCTGATAATAAGCGAACCGTCTCTAGATATACTCAAAAATGATTTTGGGCATTTTTCACTTTCTTACAGAGGAGAGCGGTCGGTCGGGATCTTGCGCTCCATAGAACTGCATTAACCCAGTAACCTCTTTGAATCACTTGATTTCAGGTCGAACGCCTGCTCAACTTCGAGATTCGCACTCGCCTCCTGGAGATCGACACCCCTCCGACCAGCACCCTCGAAATTCCCGAACTCCCCACCGACTTCGACTGGATTCCCGCTGTGAAGATGATCGACACGAACGATGACGAAGACGAAGTGGAGTCCCTCAACGGCGCCTAATCTCCGCATAATTATTGCCCAATTCTCACTTATCCAAGCGTGCTTTACCTTCCAATCACTTAGCTTCCGCTGCTCAATACGGTAACGTGGTATCTGGTGTGAAATTTGTACATATTTGTGACTATTTATTGTGGAGAACCTTGCATAAAGTTCTCGTGTGGACTCGTAGAAGTTTGAAGCGATTTACACAATTTGGAGAAGACCCGATTCGGAGGTTTTGCCGACGACGTCGTCGTACAGCGGCGGCGGAACGATTACGGTAGAAGGGAACGGAAACGCTGCTCCGGCAGTGGAAGTCGACAGCGAGGAGCCGTTGCGGAGGGCGCGCTCGATCGGCAGTTCGACGGAGAACACCACGGGGCTTTTGCTGAGCCTGGAAAGAGGAAACAAGATCAGATCGCCGTTCGGATGCGGAAATGGAAAGCGCGAAATGGGGGAAATTAAAGCTGGACTGGGAAGAAGATCAAAGGGTCGCTTTGATCGCTGGTGGATTCGCCTGTGACATGTGGACATTGGACGGGATTAATCCTGAATTCCACGTCCATCTGCCACGGAAAATGACGTTTTTGAATGGTTAATGCACTTCTTGTTCTTCGGGTTTTTAGATCGGCGAGTGATGGATTACCCTTTTGAGCTTTTTATGGAATGCGCGGGACTTTGAAGGAGATAAGAACGTGGTTAGAGATTGTGGGTTTGGATCGAAATGTCCGCGGTTTGAAAGAAAACAAATTTTTCGATGAAGACGCATTAAGAATTTCGTTTTTTGGAAACGACCAGATTTACGCAATCGACGCGCTTCACCGATTTCCTTAAATAGCCTCCATGAATCTTCCGATTGTGGTCGATGCTCGCGAGATAAGCGCGCTCTTCTTTTTGTCCTGCTTCAACTACACGATGCGCTTATTAGGTCGTTTGTTGTGCTAATGTGGAATGAATTTTATTCGAATGACGTCGGACGCAGCGATCCTATGCATTCCGGATAAAAGGTTCGCAAAATAGATTTTTCAATGAGTTTCTCAGGGCGGAGAGTATCAAAGTTCCCCTTCAGAGTCCTCTGTTTATGAATAGAAGGGAACTATAATTAGCTTAAAAACTCAATTTTGCGAAGAACTGAAAAGTGAACTTTAGGAAAGGAAACGCCGAGTTTCCGGACCACAGTTAAATCGAATTCGCTCTGTGGTCTGCTTCGCCAATTTCTCGGTTCTCTGAGAAACAAAAGCTGCTCATAATCAAGTTACCCACGCTTTTTCCATCTCGCGAGTTTCTAATCTCCGCAAAACACTCACTTGAACAAGACTTTCGTCCTGGAACAGTCGAAGGATCCGAGGAAAAGTCCGAAGATGCAGCTGGAGAAGCAGATCAGCAGAATGAGGATCAGAAGAGCGCTCCGCCAGGTCGTGGACTCGGCGAAGAGTTTCAGGATCAGCGTGACCACCACGAGGAGCACAGCGTGGATCAGGAAAACGCCGATTTTGGCGTTGTGGCCAGAGCATTTGAAGAGAAGGATTCCCATCCGGCATCCAGTTGCGACGGTCAACTTGGGTCCATGCGCCGGCTGAGGAATCCACAAGAGGAGGAGGGGCGAAGGGCGGAAGGAAGACGACCGGAAGGGGCTAAAGAGAGTCACAAATTATTAGTGGGCGTTCCGAAATTCATAAGACTCATTTGCACGACACGGAAAACAGCGCGTGTGATATTCTCGCGGGCCGATTTGGCGTCTTAAGTGCGCCAGTTCTCGCCTGCACTGGGCCGAGAGCGTGAGACCTCTTAGGGCTTTTAATCAATTGGCGCAACGCCTAATTGCGATCTGAAAATGCAATTTTGGGACGGCGAGGAGGGGTGGAAAGAGATAGTAAACGACCAATGGCCGCTAGGAGATTTTCGGAGGTTCAATCTGGGGTTTTATGGAGGAAATTAGGCGGATTGGACGTTGCGAAATGGAAGGTTATTGGGCCATTTAAGCATTGTCCCTAAACCGGAAATCCCTAGAACTTCCAAAGTCCACGCGGGTCGGAACAAAGCACAACGCGATAAAAACCGAGAAAAGCGATTCTTTTTGCAAGATGCTCAATCAACTCGCGCAGTTCCGTTTTCGCAACTAATTCCGAGGGGCTCAAACTCGAAACACCCGCCGCGGCGTCTTTCAACGCGTCTCTGCTTTTCCTCATTTTCTTCTCGGCGCGTTAAAGCAGTGCACCCACGCAAAGAGCGCCCTGAGGGTAATTGATCTGTTAGGTCATGGGTTTAATTATGGGGACCAGAGGGGGCGCGAGAGAGGGTTGATGGAGTCGGAATTGGGATTTGGGATTCTCGGCAAATGTGATGAACGAGGATTAAACGAAAACAGAAGCCGCGAATAAGGAAGAAGAGGGCTGAAGTTTAAGGGCACGTCCTGAGGCGTGATGCAGGAAATTGGAAACTAGGGGACAAAACAAAGTTTCTAAAGGATGTGGAACCTACACTGGAGCTTCCGACTAGAGGCCGAACTTTTAATTCCGAAGACTGGAATTAAATATTCTCAAAGTTGACTCTTCGAATCGTGTTTTCGCCCGCGCGTCCTCAGAGTGACAATTACCGCGAGTCACAGGGAGTGACAAAGAATCCTAAAGGAGAACTCAGCGACCGCGTCAACAACTCGCCGCCATTATATTCCTGGAAACATTCGCTTTCCTGAGTTTCACCCGAAAGGAGATTCTCCCCCTCTTCTTGTCACAACAATGTAGTTGTACACCGAACATGACGACGGAGTTAAGGATCCGTCAGGAGAAGTACGCGGCGAGAAAACAATTTGTATCCTGGGAGGGCGGAGCGCCGGAGGCCGGGTGTCCTCAGGGTGGAACTCATCAATCGTCACGCTCCTCGGGGAAATAAGCGCAAACAGACGCACTTTTGGGCGAGTTGCACTGCCTTCTGGCATTTCCCTTTAAATGGATTATTTCTGACTTTGTGCAGGCTGCGAGGAGGAGGGTAACAGCGACATAAAGACCATTGAGGCCCAGATAAGGAGGAGACGGAAAAAGGTCTGATGGCTCCGGCGATAAACGGAGACTTTGTTTTGGCGGCTGAGGACAACTCGCGAGTTGACTTAATCAACAAAAATAGATATGGAGTTTGGTGCAGGCGAGGAGAGGAGAATAACAAAGATGACAATTCTGGCATGTTGTGCCTGGCTTCCTTAAAGTGCAGCCCTCAGACGCCGAAAAGTCTTCTCAAAAATAGACCAAATTAGCTCTCATCTCCTAAGATGGACTCCATATGTATGAATGAGGGTCCGGGAAATTGGGTCACATTGGACCTGTCGCCTTCGGAGAACTCCGAATTTGTCAAAATATGGACATTCGTCAGAAAATGCCAAAGAGAAGAGAACGACAGGAGGTGGCACACGGAACGAATTCCTGGCCTGGAGCCACCGCCACCTGTTCTGCACGGAAATTGATCTCATAAATTATGTGAAATGGTGGTTGGTGATCCGATTACGTAAAGGACGAAAGTACTCGGGGAGAATGCAAGACATGACGCGTTCTGATTGATCTCGGGACAGGTCGAGGAGAGGTTAGGACAGGGCAGCCGGTGTTTGATAAGCAGAAGTCTGGAGAAGACGGATGAGGCGAGGGGAGAGTAAACAAGGAAGAGACAATGGATCATGTTGTTTCAAGCGTAGCTCCGGTGGGTTGCTTACCTGGGGCTAAGAATTCCAGAGAGTGCCTTTTGTAGCGACCAGCAAAGCGGAACTGAACGACGAACACGAGGCCAAAAGACGACGTTTGCTTAAATCTTGCTTACCTCGTTTAGCACCCAGCAGGTTCGTTCCGGCCACGAGTAATCTTCCTTAGCCTTTTGTTTCCGAAGCAAAATAATTTTAAAGTTGCACTTTTAGGATCATTGGGTTTTCGTGTTCAAAATGGATAGTTTTGGTGTTGACCGGTAAGAACAGCGGTTCCGTTGGGTGATATTTAAAACGGGATTAAACTAAAAAAGTTTGTTTTTTGATCGTCTCAAAAAAACCCAGACAAACGCGTAAATTCAGCTAATTTAGTGGGTGGTTCCTCGCGTTCAAAGACAAATTCTAGTCGGAAAATGATTAATTTGCGGCCGAAACCCGACTCCTCGACCCCTCCCCTCTCCCACGTTCTCGCCAGCCGTGGTGAAATTCGACACTCCGGCACATATGTCACGGACTTCAAAACACGCAAAAACTTCCAAAATAGCAATTTTTGGACGAGTGAGTGACGTCCTAAGAATATCCGTCGCTTCTGCACGTTTCCGAGCTTGACTGAACCAGAGCCTTTTTTGGCGGTTTGCTGTTTTTGCCCTTTGGCTCTTGGTCTCGAGGGGAAAAAGTTGGGTTTTGATAGACGATGTGGTCGGGTGAGGAAGAAGTGATAATTTGATTAATTAGAGAGATGTTTGAGCAAGAGGAGTTTATTCGTTTCGAGAGGGAGGAAGCCGTGAGGACGTTTGAAGCTCTGCCAGGTTGCACCAGAGTTCATCGAAGGAAGCAAGGTGTCGCAGGTCGCGAGGCGGCAGATGGACTCGCCAAAGTCGAATGGAAGTTGGTCCACGACCGCGAAGAAAGGATAGTTTCTAACGCTCAGTCGGCTCTCTTGAACACTGACATTTCAGCATTGTCGTGCTTAGTTCTCACACTTGACGTGAAAGTTATTTCCAAAGCGACGCGAACGAATCCTCCAAGCGTGACCAATTCCTAATGCGCATTTCCGGATTGGGAGACGTGGGAAGACGGAAGTCTGGCCTTACGACCAAGACGGAAATGTGTGACACATTTCACACGTCGGCATTCCAGATTCTTAATAATTCAGTCAAAGGACACGCGACATTAAGACAGGAGACTGCATGAAGTAAGGGGGTTTGTGGGTTCTCTAGTAATGCGACCGAAGTTTGTATTTGTTTGACTAATCGTGCTTAACAGAGTTGATACAATCAATGACAAGATCAAGTCTTCGCTGCGGTCTTCTTGCGGAAGATCTGGAGAAGTTGCTTCAGCAGCTGTTGCTGGTAGCTTCCGCCGTCGGCTTCACTCGGACCTCCTCCTTCCACGTAGTTCTGCGGAGGAGGGTTCACTTCCACTTGTGTCGGGTTCGCGTTGTATGTATCCACAGCGCCGGGCGGAGGCCCGAAAGTCGGAGGCGGCGGCGTTTGTTGGAGAAGTGGAGTAGCGTAGGATTGCGAGAAAGTTGAAGGGACAGTTCTGTTGGGGCATGTGCAGTATTTCCCCGTTGGGCCCGGAGAACCTCCAGAGCCTGCAGTTCCGTTTTTCCCCGGTACGCCATTGATGCCAGGAACGCCTGGGGGACCAGGGGGTCCGGGAGGACCGGGCGGACCTGGAGGTGGAGCGTCCCCGGGGATTCCCATCTCTCCGCATGGTCCCGGATCTCCGACTTCTCCTTGAGGACCGGGTCTTCCTATGCCACGTTGTCCGTTTTCCCCACGTTCGCCTGAAGGTCCGCGAGGGCCAGAACGACCTAAATTAT
>KN166208.1:0-11405 GCA_000757745.1 Steinernema scapterisci
ATTTTTGGTTCACGCTCGTCATATGAGAGACGTAGATTACCGGAGCTGGAAACACAAATCCACAAATGTGCGCTTTTGACATTTGCTTTAAGTTGGTCGGCACACGACTGAAACGGTTCCGGCATTTTTGAAGATTTCAGTGGTGACGGAGTGTAGTGCAGATTCCGGGCGATAACCACTTGTTCGTAGAAGGCAGCAGGGAGGCGGTTCATATTGGGGTAAGACTGGAAGTTCAATTGGATTGAAAAGGCGCTACGGCAATATTGAATAATAAGGACTTTTCACTCTTTAAATGGTGTTTTGGTATGGCGACGGCATTGCTTAGCTAAAAATTCGCTTTCGCACATATCTTTTCTTGTCTGCTGCACAGAAACATGCATCGCAACATCGGTCCGCAAACGCTAAAACGGCTAGAGCAGTGATGAGTAGTTGTGGGTCCGCCTCGTGCACGTCCCATGTGATACCTTCACCAGGTTTACATGGCGAGACAAGTTAAAGGAGCGCGTGCAAAAAGCTGTCGGCGCAAGTTTTGAGGAAAATAGACGTGCGCTTTTGCTCATAAGCGGTTTGTGTTAACATTGTGAGGGATAGTTGGCAGTGACTCTCAGCCTTTGCCAAAAGTGACAATTGTTGATGTAGGACATCCAAGCCAAGAGGCCTATAAGCCTGGAATGTCTTCCATTGGTGAGCCGAATAACGTCGTTTCCTGGCGTCCTCAAGACCTTCAAACCGCCACTGACACACGTATTCCTAAGAGCATCCTTGTTAAACGCAACTGTCACTTGACCCTTCCTTAAAAATGGACTAAAGGAGCTATGGAGCTAAATCACATCAACGATTGACGTCATCAGGGTTTTCCCTTTGGTTGATAATCGCCGGATCTGAAAGGGCTCGCAAGCAAAAGTGACTTGGTCATGATGTTCATGGTTTCAAATTGCACATTTCAGATTCTTAATTGCATCGGCATTAACCATTAAGATCCTCCGGCTTAATGATGTAGCCGATCAAACCACTTTAGTCGTTTCGACAGTTAACAACCAAGACCACCACCAGAATTTAGGGTTTTAAGACCTTGGACCTCATTTGCATAAAAGTCTGTTCTCGGGGTGTTTATCTCATGTACACAGGATGCGGCGGGACATCATTTTGACTATCACGTCACGGACTTAAAAGCCCTTCGGTAAGCCTATTTAACCTATGCCCACCTTTATCCTCAAAACCAGTCCCCACGCCCTTCCGGTTTCGCAACCCCGTTACTTTCGTGTCTGGGTTTGTATGTAAACTGTAACTAATCGGTCAAAAACAGAATCCGATTTGGCGCCGCCAGCAAGTTTATCCGTCGCCTGCACCGGTGTTTAGATCGACCGAACATCTATTACACATTGAAATATGAAGATACACACCGACGACCACCGCGCATAGAATCGAATCGAAGATCTTCAAAACATCGTCGCCGCGAAGTGCCAAGCCGATCACACATTTACACAAAGATCTCAGATTCGTGGTTGGGAACTCAACGATCAGAATTGACGCAATCACGTCATTTCTCGCTTCTATTTTAGCCTCGTTTTCTTAGCCTATTGTGTCCGTGGACACAAGACCGTTCACGCCACAAATAACGCCGGCTCCTTTATTCGTCTAAAAGCACATGCCCCCTCCGATCGCACTCCGTCATTTTTCGTCTTTATTTGCATAATCCGAACGCCCCAGCGCTGAATCCATTTTTACACGTCACGTCCCTGAAAGTTCTCTTCACTGCCAGCAGCAGCGAGTCGATCAACAGCAGCAGCATCAGCATCAGCGATTGGGAAATTCCTCTCCGGGATCTATCTAAGAACCCTCAAAGAGCCCTGAGTCTCTCCCCTGACCTCTAAGATCCTATCTTGTTCCCTGATCCAAGCCCTGACTCTCAAGAGAGGTCCCATTTCCCCAGCCATGGAAACCAAGAAGTCCGTCACCCCGCTGGTGACTGAAGACCGACCTCCTCTGTACTCCTTCCGCTCCCTCCGCTTCATCATGGCAATCTTGCTGTTCTTCTCCCTCTTCTGTAATTCTTCCATGCGAACGAATCTCGGAATGGCGATGGTCTGTATGGTCAACAACACGGCGTTCTCGGCTGCTTCGACCGGCGCGACGAATTTGGCCAATTTAACTCAACGTGAAAGCACTTGTGGCGTTGTTGAAAAGGAAGATTCTGGTTATAAGGTTGGTTTTTAAGGGTTTGCGGTTCATCTGGATTGGCGGTTTTAAGGCCATCTTAGGTTTGGAGTTGTGGACGTTTGGGTTTTTGAGCAGTCTTAGGCTTGATTTACCATTAGGCCGGTTGAGGAGGTGGTCTGGGATTGCCTGTTTTGGGTCCAATTGAGGTCTGTGGAGTAATCCATAAGTTGTAAGGGTAACTAAATTAGCAGATTTAGCCACTTTGGGTCAGTAACGAGTTCCACACAACCCCTGGAATATCGGGGTTAGGTCCATCTTAAAACTAAGATTCTTGACGTTTGGGTTCTTAAGCAGTTCTGTGCTTGATTGGCCTCTGAATTAGCAAGTATTGGACTCAGTCCGACCCCAATACACTTTAAAGATGCCACTCAGAACTGCATCTGTTTTGAAATTCATGACGTCACCGTCCAACTGACGCCGATCTTTGCTGCAGATGTGCCTCCCGGACACAAAATCGGCGTTAATTCGAAAACAGTTGAATTCTAATAGGATTTTGAATAATAACATGACATTTTATGGGTGCTTGGAAAGTGACCAGGCATCACTTGTAAGTTCAGATCTATGCTCCTTTCCATTGCCGTAAAGCCAAGCCCTTGAGACTCTGATCCACTTCTTTCAGGGCACATTCCTATGGGACCCAAACATGCAATCAACCCTCGTCGGAGCCACGGCCTACGGAGCCATGATCACTATCCTCCCAGCCGGATATCTCGCTGATCGTTTCGGACCCCGCTTCATGACTCTCTCCGCCAGCATCGTGGTCTCCACGGCCACTCTCCTGACTCCTATCCTAGCAATCTCCAACTTCCACGCGCTCCTCTCAGCCAGAGTTATCATGGGATTCGCGTTTGGCTTCGCGATTCCTCCGCTCTCGGCTCTTGGAGCAAGGTGGTTTCCGGCCGATGAGATCAGTTCTTTGGCTGCAATGACCACTTCGGGACTTCAGCTGTCGTCAGCTGTTGGAGGAGTGGTGTCGTCGGGGTTGTGTCAACTGGATTTCTTGGGTGGATGGCCGGCGATTTTCTATCTTTATGGTAAGTCTCAATATCCAAACTTTAGGCATTTTTAAGCCACTTCTTTCAGGTGCTCTGGGCTTGATCTGGTGCTTCTTCTGGTACTTCATTTCCTCCAACGGCCCCAACAGCAACAAGTGGATCTCCGAAAAAGAACGTGTCTACATCACCTCAAAGATGACTCCAAAACAAGTAAATTTCCATTGAGTTGAAGCTTCCTAAACTCTCCCTTTCAGGCCACGAGCCGGAAAATCCCTTGGCTCTCGATCCTCCTCTCCCCGAAAGTCCATGGAATCCTCTTATGCCAATTCAGCTTTACTTTTGTCGCCACGATTCTCCAGTTTTATCTCCCAGCTTATTTCCGCGACGTTCTCCGACTTCCCCTGAAATATGTAAGATCGAGAATTTCTGAGTTTTAAGTGAAATGAAAGCTTTAGAACGGTTTATGCACCATGCTTCCATTCCTCTTTGAGCTGTTCTTCAAGAATGTCTTCGCTCAAATCGCGGACCATCTTAAGAGGAGCAACGTTTTCAGTAAAACAGTGGTCGTGAAGATGTTCCAGGGTATTGGTAAGTCTTGACTTTACCTATACCGACCTCTAAACTCCTAAATTTCAGGCAGCTACGGTAGCGCTTTGAGCCTCATCGGTCTGGCTCTCTTCGTCGACTGTAACAGTGTCTTTCTAGCTATGTTCTTCCTGGTTCTGCACGGTAAGAACTCAGATTCCAGACCTATCTGACCCTTATCTCCCTCCAGGAACCGCCTTCTCCGCCGGCGTCTCAGGCTCGTTCACGTCGACCCTTAGCATCGCGCCCCGTTTTGCTGGAATTATCTCCTCCTTGGGCATGTTCTGTGGAATGCTCGGAGCCGGACTCTCGCCCCAGATCTTCGCCATCGTCAACCCTCACGGCACCACTGAAGAATGGCGCACAGTTTTCCTCATCTGCGCGTTTGTCTACGTCCTCTGTGGAACTCCTTTCGTCCTCTGCGGCTCTGCGAAGCTTCAATCCTGGGCAAAACCTGTGCCCAAGAACTCTGTGAGTACGGTATCAACCGCCGAACTGGACCCTACGGTGTCCATATAGCCTCTGAAACGAGGCGAATTCCTTGTCTTCGATGCTTGAGTGTGGGTGGACGGAACGTGTACACATTCTACTCCAAATAAAACTTTCTTGTTCTCGTCTTTGAAAGATTTTATCGTAAACGTCGCGCGATGTGTGGAACCACGCAACTGGAGGTGGTGACACTGGAGACAGTGCAGGCAGGTGCGGTGGTGACAATCGATTTGAGCTGATTGCGAGAATGGTGCACGCGGTGACCGATAGCGCTACATTTGAAAGTGGTGCAGGCGAGAGACGAGTCTTGTTTTTGCACGTGGGGAGGGGTATTGATTAGGGTCTCGTTTTAAGGCGTGTTTTCGAGCGTTTTTGGTCAATTTTAAGTCCCTAGGTTCAGAGCCAACTGGAAGCTCCCCTACTACGTCCAGACCGCGTTTTAGGATCAACCGTCTCTATCTTATCTCGTCTATTTTTTGGTCATTGGGTGCACTTTAGCGATTATCGACCACGTTTGCAGACAGATTGATTCATTGATTAGAACTATTCGAAAGGTTACCACGTGCAGGCTGTCTTAGAAAGCGGTGGTTTTGTTGAAGTCGTTTTCAACGTCTACATCTATACGTAGCGATTTGACGTCCTGAAAGGTTTGATTGTACGTGGTTGGGGCTATTGTTGATCATGGTTTTAGGATTCAGACCCATTAGAAGCGGCCGGCAACCGTTTTAGGGCTTTTAACTGATTTGTCCGTCTAATGTGCTAAATTATTGGAAGTTAACGGTTCCTTATTTCACGTTTACAATTTGGATTGACGGGATATTTATGGTTTTAAATGTAGGTTTCGACATAGCCTAGTTTTCTAAATTTGAATGATTTTTTATGGCGAAGCGACAGAGTTTTTAGGAATTTTTGAAGTGTGAATTGAGAGATTAACACAAAAAATACGCTTTCAAGAGTGGTTTTCCGATTCCAAGTATTCAAGCTCATTATGAGGCTCTTGCTGAGACAACTTTGTCTGAAAATATAGTGTCTACATTGTCGGGTTTGTCTAATTTTTTTTAAGTTGAGTCAACAGCCATAGAAGTGTCTAAAAGGACACGACACAGTCGTGTAGCTAACGCTTCGATGTCTGAAATGAATCCATTGTGCCTGAATTCTGTGCGCGAAGCGGTTGGAAAAGAGGTTCACTTCAGACATCAGACCTCGGCCATTCAGTCTAGACAGTTTCTCCCAGGACAGATCATAAAAAAGTGCTGTCTAGACGAGTTCAAGTTGGATTCGTGAGACGGTGTCTGAAAAGGATGCCGACGACCGGTCGGTTTAGGCATTATTTCGATGCCAACACGACCGGTCGTTTGCCTCTGTGACCTTATCAAATGATCGGTTACAGACATCGAAGAAGTCACCAGACAAAGACTTGTCTAGCGACCTTGTCATTAGCCTGAACCAGGCCCATCTTCTGTGGCCCCCTTTGTAATCTTCATTTTGACCTTTTTGCGTGCTTTTTCCGGTCGTGCCTAGTTGTCCTATCCGGGCTCGAACTCTTCTCGCCTGCACCCAGCACGTCAGCGCCATATTTCCTGGATTAAAGACAACTCTGTATTTATTGAATGGCATCTAAAAAACCGGTTTTTTGCTGTTTTAGCGACGACTTTTGATCGCCGAATCTCAAACATTTCGTTGTTTTTCAACGTTTTGCCGAGTTAACCGCGTTTTCGTGCGCCAATTTCGCGATGACGAATCCAGAAAATTCCAACATTTGTCCTGTTTACCTCTCGCTCGCCGCGATCTTCGTGCAGGACGCGTTCAAATATATTCTCAACTTGCCACCATTTCAGGCCGTTTCGCATGCATTCCACGAAGGGCGCCGTTCTTTCGCGCCGAATTTTGGCCTTTCGAAAGCGTTTTGACGCCTCATCGCTGGCGACATTTGGCTCCGACTCTTCCTCCCACGACTCCTCTCACGGTGGCAGCAACGAATCTCAAAAAGGTGCGTTTTATTCTCATTTTTGCCTAATTTGAATCCATATTTTTAGGAAATGCGTTCCCCGTCCTCTCCTCGGTTGCAATTCTCGCCGGAGCTGGATTCTACGTGTGGAAGAACCGCGACGGCTTCGGATTAGGCCGCCTAGCCTACGCCAATGCTTCCCGACCAGCTCCCAAGGACATCGAATCCTTCAAGCCTCCAGAACGCAAGGATTTGCCCACGTTCAAGAAGGACGAAATCGGGAAACATGGAAAAGATGCCAAGCGAATCTGGGTGACTTTTAAGAACGTAAGAAATCGATTTTTGTGAATTTTGGATTGGTGATTTTTGCGTTTTAGGGAGTTTACGACATCACCGAATTCGTCGAAGCACATCCTGGAGGCGACAAGATCCTCATGGCCGCCGGCGGCTCCGTAGAACCATTCTGGGCGCTCTATGCGCAGCATAAAACTGAAGAAGTCATGGAAATCCTGGAAGGACTACGAATTGGAAACGTCGACCCGAAAGATCTGCTTGCGGACAATGCGAAGGTGAGTATTTCCGCATTTTCCGGTGTCTTTATACTCTGTTTTAGTCCAAGGATACAAGCGATCCTTTCCACAACGATCCCGTACGTCATCCTGCGCTTCTTGTCAACTCCCAAAAGCCGTTCAACGCTGAAGCACCTCCTTCGTTGCTTCTCGATTCCTTCAGGACGCCAAATGAGCTTTTCTTCGTCCGCAATCATCTTCCTGTTCCTGAGGTTTGTGGCTTTTTCGGATGTGGTTTGGGGTGGCGATTATGGGTTTTTGGAAATCTAGAAATAGGCAATGTTTACGCCCTGATTGTGACTTTCAGCCGTCAGTGATTCTACATTTCTGATCACTTAGTTCTGCCTCCATTGATCCTAAATTCGGGATTTTTCAAATCACCCTTTGCGATGCCCGAATTCTTATGTTTCGACCCCAATTTCAGATCAAAATCAAGGAACACAAGCTCAACGTGGAAGGCCTCGGCATCAAGAAACCCATCAAACTCGACGTGGACACCCTAAAGAAGAAATTCAAGTCCACCTACGTGACCTCTGTCGTCCAGTGCGCCGGAAATCGAAGAAATGACATGAACGACTACAAGAAGGTCCAAGGCCTTATGTGGACGGGAACGGCCATCAGCAACGCGAAATGGACCGGCGTAAAGCTAAGGGATATCTTGATTTCCGCCGGAGTTGACCCCAACTCTAAGGATATCAAGCATGTCCATTTTGAGGGAGCTGATATTGATCCTACTGGTTAATTTTCTGAGATTTTGCACAGTTTAAGGATATGAATTTTAGGAAAACCTTATGGAGCGTCGATCCCCTTCGCCAAGGCCATGTCCGACGAAGTCATCGTCGCCTACGACATGAATGACGAGCCCATTCCTCGCGATCACGGATATCCTCTCCGCCTCGTGTGCCCAGGAAACGTAGGCGCTCGTCAAGTGAAATGGCTCGCCTGTATAAGAACGAGCGACGTGGAAAGTCCCAGCCACTGGCAGCAGAAGGACTACCGCGCGTTCTCCCCATCCGTTGGCTTCGGCGATCAGCTGAACTTCCAGTCTGTGCCCGCGATCCAGGAATATCCAGTCCAGAGTGCTTTTTGCTCTCCTGCGCCGAATTCCAAGGTCGACCGATGTAAGAAGATTTATGGTTTGAAATTTCATAATTACAAACCTGTTTTCCAGCTGACGAGACCATCGATGTGGCTGGGTACGCTTGGAGTGGCGGCGGACGTGGCATCATCCGAGTGGAAGTGTCACCTGATGGAGGAAAAACTTGGTTTTCGGCCGAGTTGGAACACGATCCGGAACAGGATATGGTAAGTAGGTGGGCCGGTCATGGCTTGCGGGTGTTTAGCACGTAGGCGGTCTGAAATTAGGTATTCAGACAGGAGGGAGCTGCCTGTCTGAGAATGGGGCATGTACCAAGTCTAGGAATATCATTTGAAGTGTGGGATAAGGCATGCGACCGGTCGGTATTGTTTGAAAATGATAGTTCAGCTCAGACCAGCTTGGGATTGTCACGTAGCCCGATGTCTAAAACGCCTTTGGCAGCCTGTCTGAAAATGCTATTTTAGGTCATTTTCAGCCAAAAACCGACCGGTTTCCCTTCCTGAAATTCTCAAAATGTGTTATCCTTTTTTATCTCTCATTCTGCACGTATATCATGTCTGAGATGACGCTAATTACAGTACCCCATTCCAGGAGCACATGTGGGCATGGACCCTCTGGAAGGCATCAATTAAGATCCCAGCTGAACTGAAGAAACTGGACCTTGTCTGCAAAGCGACCGACCGCGCCTACAACACGCAACCCGAAACAGCGTCCGGTATCTGGAACGTCCGAGGCCTACTCCACAACGCTTGGCACCGCGTTCCAGTCGAAGTCAAAGAAGCTTAGGGATTGTAAATAGTATTTACTGCAATAACAAGGTATTTTATGGGCTGTGTCTTCCCAACTCTCTTCTCTATTTGCCTTGCACCACCGGGTTTATGACGTAGTTTTGTAATAAACCAGAATTCTGCGGCCCAAAATGCGTTTGGGGTTCACAGTCTGAATCGTTTCCTGGATTGCTGTTATCGACTCATTTAGCGTCTATGATTCTCGGTTCCCCGGTTCCGCAATGTTTACCTAAAGTATTTCAATTTTAGATCGTTTCGCGGGCTTCCGAACGTCAGCCAATTGGCTTTGGAGACTCGCTGGCCGGTAGGGGGAGAAGTACGAAGCTGATAAGCGCGTCAAACGCGTCATCGGCAGCGACATCCTCGCTTGCCAGTTGCGGGACAACGCAGAGCAAATGCCCGTGAACAATCGAATCGATTCGAAGCTTCGACGCCAAAGCGATTGACGCCGTCGCTTCCTCTGTTTGTGGATTATTTTCGTTTTCGCGAGGAGTGATTCACATTTGGCATTCGCGGCTGCCGCCATCGTAATCGACAGCGCTCCCTTAAAAGCTTTGGCTGCCCCTTGCCCGGTAGCGCTTTCGCCGCTCGCTCGCCTCTGACCGTACGTGCTTCTTTCTCGCGTGCTTTTGATCCCTACCTCGTGATAAGCGGCGCTGCTGTGGTCAACCCCTTCTTAAGGTTCGCCACTTCTATTTTTGTCCTTCAGCTGCCGTCTTCGTTTTGCCCTTATCGCGCGCTACCGACACCCATCGGTGATTTATGGGTTTTCCCCTGTCAGGAGGGACTCCATGTCGACGAGGAAAGTTTGAAGACCCAAAAAAGGCGAGGATTATTGCCGTTGAAGAGGTCGAACCGAATTAAAGTCATCCCGTGAATCACCCGTCATTTGAGTGATTCCGGTTTTCGAGAAAATGTTGTTGTCCGCCTTCGTTTTTTTCTCACCGCGGAGAGTGCGTCTTCTCGAATTCCCCATTAAGCACTCTTCGGCGCGCGCGTTGCTCCTGCCGCTGCCGCGTTGTCGATGACGCCCTTATTGTTTCAGCCTGTTTTAAACTGCTCCATTTATATTCATTTCGCACACCATTTAGGGCATCTCGCAGCCGCGTCGCCGGAGCGAAGAAGGAAGCTGTGGAGAATGATCGACAAAATCATCGACCATCTTTATCTCAGCGACGCTGGAAGTGTTATCGGATTACGGTCGAAGGAGAATCTGGAAAGATGCCAGGTAAGAGGGTTTCGGGATCTTCAGACGTCACTGATGGCGGTAATCTGTCTGGAAAGGGCACTTAAGCCCACGTCTGCGATGTTTTGCACGTAGGCACTCTGAGAAGGTCATTTAGGCCCAAAGCTGGAGACGAAGACCGGTCGGATTGAGATAACAACCGGTCATGAGCTTTCCGTCAGCTGAAATGACTTGCTTCAGACTGCCGAATGTTTGAAGTGGCATTCGGCACGTAGTCGGTCTGAGAAGATGATCATTTGAGACGTAGCGGAAGACCGGTCGGATTGAGACGGAAACCGACCGGTCATAAGCCTTTGGAAGTTGAAATGACTGTCCAGGTCTTAGAAGTTCTGTTTTGCACGTAGCCAGTCAGTCTCCGTTGAGCCACTTTATGGCAAATCGCGAAATTAAGAATCAGACCCTAATTACCACATGTTTCCAGATTACCCACGTCCTCACGATCTCCGCATCCCCGGTCAACGATGAAAAGAAAGTCGACGGCGTCAACTACATGTTCATCTTCGCTCTGGACATGCTCTGCCAAGATCTCCTGGGCAACAACCTCCTGGAATCAGCCCTCGCCTACATTGACGACGCAATCGAAGAAGGAGGAAACGTCCTTGTTCACTGGTAACACCTCACCACTCTTGAGTTACTGTAGCCTCTATTTTTCAGCGAAGCCGGAGTCTCCCGAAGCGTGACGATCGTCGCCGCTCACCTGATGCGGAAATTCGATTGGACAGCTGAAAAAGCGATCCTCTTTATTCAGCACAGTCGTCCCATCGCGGGCCCAAATGCTGGGTTTGTGAAACAGCTCCACGTGTTCCGGGCGATGGGCTACAGGGCGGATTGGGAGTCCCTGACTTTGGCGCAAGAGTACCGTAACTGGTGCGCTGATAGTGGAATCATTCCTCAGACAGGTGAGTCTTGATTTATGGTCTGTTATGACGTTAATTTGGATGTTTCAGGAAGCTTAGATGGAGTGCAAAAACTCGACGAAAAACCGCACAAACGAAAATTCAAGTGCCGTCGATGCAGGCAGCCTTTGTTCTACGACACGAATCTCATGCAGCACGAGCCAGAATCTCGTTATGGCCCTAATCCATACGGAGATAAGTGCGGATTCGGCTATTTGGTGACTCCGATGGAATGGATGAAGCTTCACGACAATGAAGAGAAGGTATACTGTAGTCTGATCAATCTTATATTCATTTTAAATTCCAGATTTCTTGTCCCAGCTGCGGTGACAAACTTGGCCAGTACATCGCCATGGGAAAACGATGTTTAGGAGGAGAGCGACAAGCTTGTAACAAGCTGGGTATGACCATTTTTCGAATTGCCAAACTGACGAAATCATGTTTAGTTCGGCCTTGGATCCACATCCAGAAAGCGAAGGTAGACGACTGCCCGAATCTGGAACTCTTCCGTCGTAACGTCGTGGCACCCCACACTCCTTCGATCACCATCACTCCCACTTCCTAAGAACC